>JAFEJD010000514.1:0-23837 GCA_018296065.1 Blastomyces percursus
CACTGGTTCTGGGGCGGGCTCTAAACACTCGCTGCCATTCTCCGGCGGCGGGCGAGGACCAAGCCTCCGCTCACATTTTTCTGCTATGGCTGGCGGTGGTGCTAGTGGGAGTAAACGGGAGCTCAACGACCATGGTGACGAGAGTAGATATCGGGGTTATGGGCGCATGGACATGGATGGACCGGCTATGGATGCCAACGAAGGGCTTGATGGCATGGGCGAATCTAAGCGTCATGCGAAACGCCTCTTGGCCTTGGGAAGCCGATAGATCGTTTACCTCTTTCTTTTTGCAACTCTTTTAATGAGATCTATGGTATTACGAAAGCTTTCTGCTTCAGATATCTCCCATCGAGGTGTCTGATTCATGACACAGTGAATGAGGTCGAGAGCCCTGCTTGATATGATGCAGATACTCTCCACCATTAATGACAAGGAATCATGATCTAGCTTGTATACTTGCCTGATGCCATGAAAGCATAATATTTACTTCTTTCACCAAATGGCTCGCCAAGAGAATGTAAATTTCACGGTAAAAATGTATACGATAGGCCACAAACCGTTTCTAATTCGCGTATCAAACGAAGGATAAGAAGGCCAACCACGTTCGCCTCCGTTAGGTATAAGATTGCCATGGAGGAAGAAAGGAGGAATCAAATACTAAAGATAAAACGTAGGCGAAGCTCAGAAACAGGAGCAAGCTAATGCATATATATGTTAACTAATACCAACCGCTCGAAGCACCTAATAAAAAAGGAAACATATCTCTCTCCATGCTAAATTGACCATTACATACATTAAAATTCCACCAGGGATATCTCAATTATAAAAGAAGCGCAGGAAGAAAGAAATAGCATAAAGTAGAGGAAAGAAATTGATGGCAAGATAAAAATTGAAATAAAGAAAAAAGCATTCAAAGTCATAAAAAATCGCAGTGAAGACTTGAACATAGTGGAGGAGGTTGTGAAATGGAACGAGACGATAAGCCAAAATGGAATGACAGCGTGGCTCGAAACTCTGCCTTCCAAACCAAACTGATTGAAAGAGATTTTGCGATACTCAAAATAAACCAAGTGCAACTCTATTTCTTTCCTTTTCGGCCATTGCACAACATGGAATATGCCTAGTTCTTACAAATGGTGGCATATCAACTCAAAACGGACGATGGCATGTATTATTTTTGGCCTTCATTTGGTAATTGCTCGGCGGTATGATGTGAGGACTCCTAAACGCCATTGCTGATTCCGGAACGAAGAAAACCCGTAGGATAAGTATATGAGATGGAGAACTAATACGCCAGACCGAATCCAAATGTCCAAATAAATGAGCGGGAACACCATTTATTTTTTTGGCGCACTGGAGTAGAACAAAAAAGCGAGAAAACGGGATGGCAACAGGGGGCGCCGGAAGAAGATATATCGTGCCAAAGGAGAAAACTGTGTTGGGTGCTCTAAAGCTGAGTTCCAGGCACCAAAATGAACAGGACGCAGAGAACAACGGCAATAAATGCTGCCAGTAATAGGGAAACCGAGGCGCGTTTGTTAAGCAATGATCGAACATAGGGTTCCCGAAGTTTGGCCCATGTGAAGAATGTGTATTCGCTGAAACCAGCTAGGGCAAATATTGGGTCGATCTTATATTGGTATGAAGAGAGGAAGTACGCCGCGAAGACGAAGGGCAAGATAACCTGCACCAGTTACTTGTTAGCGCGCATAGCCGCCCAACCAATACAGATCAGAATTTGACAAGGTTGCTTACCCAACATCGAGTGCTTCTTGGTTGGTCTGTAAGAACAACGTAAAATGCGGCCCAGAAACCTCCCCCGAAGCTGGCAAGTGCTAGGACCAATCGCGCCAAGATGCTAGGTGGGACAAGGTTACCCAAGGCCTTCGCCTGTAAATAGCCTGGAAACGCGTCACGCTCCATTGCCTGGAAGACGTAATCCTTTGCCGTGTCGAAAACCTCTGGGTCGTCTCTACCCTCCCGTTCAATCATATGCACTATATCTTCGACGATATTTTCTGGAAGGATAACTTCCCGTTCCGAGCCAGGTAGAAGATAAGTGTACAGAATCCGCTCAGCGCTTGCGCGGATATCAGCTCGGCCGACAGTATGACCAGGCGAATTGGAAGTATTGCCAGTAGTATGCGCGGGATCTAGGTTGCCAGGTCGGGATGACGGATCGTTCGATTGAGTTCGGTGGGGTGATTGGTTGGAAGCGGTACTGTGCACTGACTGCCCGGATGTATGGCCTTCAGATCGCAAGAAGGCGGACAGCCGTGTATTGCGATTCCGACGTCCTCCACTTTCGTAACCAGACGGTCCTGCCCCTGTATCATCACTTTCGAAAGCATCGGAGGAACGTGGGCTTCCAGCCTTTTCGGCTTCTGGGGTATCGAGAAGAACGGAGCGACGCAGTTCGCGAACATAGTGGCGACATAGTGACATGTGTTGTGACACATCTAGCCTAGTAGGTTACAACCAAAAGTGAGCATAACTGGGCTCAATTGCCATGGTGATCTTTGACTAGAAAACTAACCAAAAATCTAGATAATCGACTGAGCATTGCTGGTCCCTCATGTAGATATAGAATGAAAAAAGGTCAACGGGAGCGAGAGTCCTCCGATTCAGGACCTCCATAAGAGTTGGTAGCCTGTTGCGGTGTTCCATTTCCGCGAGAACCATTGGTAGGTTCAACGAGTGACGGTTTTCTATTCAGGGAGGAGGGCTGGGTACTTCGAAAACAAACACCCCGGCGTAGTTTGCAACCCGGTTTTGGAACAGGCAAATCAAGTCTATCCAACGCATGTATTTGTTTCTAGATAGCCCGGGAGTATCTGTACGTGGCTTAATTGTTCTTGCACAATTTATTGGTATAAATAAATTCGGGTGAGCTCGAAATTTGGTCTGGAAGCTGACCTCCTATAGGAGTTTTCCTATCTCACAATGGTAGCTAGCAAGCAGTCCGGGAGAAAAATGGGAATCGTGGAAAATCCGGAAACGAGAGTGACTTGCTGGGAGGTAAAGCGAATGGTAGTAAGGGAACGAGAACCAAAGTGCAGCGAAATCGAATGCGTTGGACAAAGGTGTTGTCGTCTCTGCCTACGGATGAAGTTGCGAAGAGGGTTAAGTTAGCTCGCAACAACGTTATTCCGACAGGGGAAAAGAAATTAAAGGTCACGGGACATCAAAGTCTCGCGGGTAATAAAACGGAATTTGATTCAACGCGCCACATGGTATGGTAGGGAAACAACTAAGTCGATTACAGATGTTTGCTTTTTATTATATGGGTATATATATGGTAGGTTGCTAATTATATCTACTATAAATACAAGACAGCCAAAGTAAACGCCCCGCCTCCCAAAAAAAGAAAAATAAAATCCACATCCAGGATTATTCACCTATCATTGAAGTTAAAAGGGATATATTTAAAAACTGTAGCTCCTATTAATCCGTCAAGTGCTGGTTCAATCGCATATTAGCTATGGAAATAAAAACCGCAGGCGTATCACAAGTTTTTTGCTCTGGGGAATGAATGTCAGACTAAACTTACCGACCACTCAGGAACATTTTTGATTTGCTGCCACATAAACTTCTCAAGTTTGTTTGCACTTTTCACGTATGCGGTATTCTCATTGTTGTACTTGCGGCAGTTATCAAAAATTAAGTTGGCGTCTTTGATGAAATCTTCTGGTGTTGGGTACATATCTTTCTCATGTTTTTCTTCCATTGTGGATAGATCCATTGGCTCTTGAATCACTTCATAATAGTCTGGAACCTCGTCTCTATTGACAGGTTGAACAAACGGCCAGGCGGAGGAATGATTTTGCATGTCGTTGAGGAGGTGAAGTAATTGGTTATAGTTCGGACCATGGCGAGGTTGGCGGGCCAGCTCATCCATATCAGGCGACCATCCAGACTCCTTAATTGCAGGTATGCTGAGAGGGTCGATTTTGAAGGCGCCATTCTTCCATTCCTTGGGTGGTACATGGACAATATGTGATTTGCTAAAGGCTCGAATTTTTGCGTGGACTGCTGCCTTTTGTTTTAAGAGCATCCGCCCAGCCTCGAGATAGCGGATTTTCGGGAGCATTGTACATTGCATAATTGTACCCCCCTCATAGTCTTTGATATAGCCCATCCAAACTGATTTTTCGAGCGTGATATCTTTCGTAAATCCTTGTTTCTTGAAATATCCGAGGGCATAATTATCGGCGTATGTAAGGAAATGCATCACACCTGAAGTAGCTTTCACGTAGTCCTATGCCTAAGAATCAGCGTCTGCGTTGTAGGCGTTTTCTTGGTGAGTTGGTATGCATACCTTTAAATGCGACATTAAGTGGGCTCCATAACCTTTCACCTGTTGATCAGAGGATATGGCGCAAAACACAATCTCGGCGAATTTTCTTCCTTTAAAAGGTCGAAAGGTTATGCCCCTTGGTTAGGTTAGCTTGAATGCAACTAAAAAGGGGTGATCCAGATAGCGACATACCCGACGACCTCTAACGGTTGTTTTACAATAGCGATCGATAAATGAGTCCTATCATACACTAGTCTGGCGATATAATCTTTCGGCATCTTTGGCAGCTGCTTCTGAAAAATGCATTTGAGACCAGTGAGAATGATAAAGCTTTCCCGCTCGCCATCATTGTTGACAACCCGGAATTCAATTTCCCCATTCCGCTCCTCTATAACCGCAGGCTATGTCATATTTGAATTGTTAACATCGGTTCATGATTTATAAAGGGGCTAAAAGGGGGCAAGAACATACCTTTTCCGGATACGGTACAAGTGTGAGAACTTTTTTGTCATCCTCCTAAATAATAATAATGGTAATAATAATCAGCATAATATTAAAGAATTTTCAGTATCGCAATAATCAAACCTGATCTTCTTTAGGAGACTCTGTTCTCGCTCTTTTCACCCGATGCGCGGTGTCATCCCCTTCGGCATACTCCTCAGAAGCCTTGCGCTTGCCACCTATGCGACATTTGTTAGGATAACTTCACGTATCAGGGAGTACAATGTAATAATAAGAGACTCACGATCAAGAGCTATTGGTGCCATTCTTTTCCTTTGTTATAAATTTTCGATTCCGGGTCACACAAAATTGGTCGACATGCGCTGCGCTGCGTCGACAATCGGCAAATGAGATTGATTGATGTCATCTAGTCCCGTGACTTCGCGCTGCTCCCGGTGATAGCTTAGGAAATATATTTTTCCGTCCATCGCGAGAGGTGTCCGTTACTGCCCAGAAGAGGAAATATCAACTGCCTCTGTTGTCCTACTATAGAACAGATGACTCATTTCTGACCTTGTAGATCAGCAGTTAATCTGTGACGAAATTTGTGTATTTGAATCTTTCAACTTTACTTTTGCGTGCAACGTGGTTGAATTGCGCCGATGTCCTTGAACGAGATCTGGGATTCTGCTGGTGGAAGCCCGTTCGATCCTTTAGTCGCGAAGAATAGTCAATTATTCGTTGCTTTCACTCTTCTAGTGACCTGTAAGTCAGATCACGGTCCGGCGGCCTGCCTAGGCAATATATCCAGTTTACTAACTATTCGCACCAGCTATCGTCCTCGTTGGTTTTTTGGGACTGAGTGAGTAGTTGATGCCCAACAGGGCCTTCGAATTATATGCTGATGGTTTCGCATTTAAGACCGGTCCCTTCTCAGTCTCCCATTACTTGGAGTGCCAGCTTCATTGGCATTTGGGTAAGTTCTCCCATTTGTCATTATAATCAACCCATCTTGTATAACAATTCTAATCACGAGTAGATTCGGTGCTGTTTTCATGATTTGTGCTGTGGGGGTATACGTTTAAGTTGAAAGCCAAATCAAAACCTAGCAGGAACGAACTTCCCTTGACTATGTACAACAAATCGGGGTTGCGGGGGGACTTTTAATTCTAGGTACTTTTTTGACATCACGGGGATTAGCTACAACCCAAACCTTTTCATCTTAAACCTATATTTTTCAAGTCGTAATCGCCATGCCACGGCCTGAAGGCCCGGTTTTCTCAGCTGTCTCTAGCTCTGTTCATCAGTTATACATTCTCCTACGATGCATTGGGTTCTCTCCGAAAGCTTCAGTTCAAATAACTTCGCAAGGCATTCGCTTCTCTGCTGAAGATGGACGAATAATGCAAGGCGTCGCATTTCTTGATAGGAAACTTTTCACCAATTACATATTCAATCCACCATCGTCCGAGCCTAACAATACTACAAATACAGACGATGAGGACGGTGAAGATGGCTTCGACAATGCTATCTCCCCAATATTTTTGATTTCTCTTTCTGCCCTGATCGAGACACTCCAGATCTTTGGCCTCAATGATGCCTCACCATATTCCAACTCTACGGCAAATCCAGCCGCTTCAACGGCTCTAAACGCGTTCTCGGGGCCAGCGTTACTTCTCAACCGAACATGCACCATAAGCTACATCAAGCAAGGATCACCACTCACTATCACTCTATCGGAGGCCGGCGTGACTACAACTTGCGAACTAACTACTTACGAGCCGGACGACCTCGATTTGGATTCCTTAGCCGGAGATCGAGATATTCCCTTGCAACGTGACGCCATCGTATTCAAGTCCATCATGCGCTCAATGTGGTTGCACAACGCCATTATGGAGCTCGACTCCACAAACCCAGCCGTATTGTCATTCAGCGTGTCTGCTACCAAAGAACCATATTTTGCCCTTTCTGCCTCCGGCGGCCCATTCAGCGAATCCACTGTGGAATTCTCAATCGACAAGAACCCTGCCGCCGGCGGCGCCGGCGCCGTAGCAGTAGGGAATGAACCTGCTTACAAGAACCTGCGAAATGATGACGGGGCTACTGCTGCAAGGCACCTGCAAGCGCAGCATAGGAAACTTGCCCCAACCGTCACTGAAACGTTTCTCGTCAATTCACCGTCCAGGTCAAGGGTTCGTCAAAGCTATAGATTTGCACTTATTAATAAAGCGCTGCGTGCAATGGCAGCCTCGAGTAAAGTTAGTATTCGCATTGATAGGCAAGGCGTTTTGAGTTTACAGTTTATGATAGATTTTGGAGATGGCGATGGTGTCGAGGGTAGAGGTGGAGCTCAGCCGCCTGTGGTTAGTAAGAAGATGGAGAACGCGGGTTTTGTGGATTTTCGATTTGTGCCATTGGTCGACGATGAGGAAGAAGATGAAGAGGATGGTGCTGGTAGCGGATGAGACACGGCGATGCATTGTTTTACGTCCATATTCTTTTTCTGAAGCACGTTCTCCTAATATGCATGGCATGTATTGTATTTGTTTGTGTATTTTATCTGTGAAAAACTCATTCCATTTTTCCTACACCTAACAAAATCCTTATATGGAAGGCGCTGCGCTATAAAAAAGTTCTCATTCATTTCACAGAACCATAGATTTCAAGGACACTTCTACTAAGAGGAGCGAGCATGCCAAATTTAATAGAGAGATGGCTACAGAAGTAAGACAGATCAAAGAAAATATAGCTGGGCTCTTGCAGATAAATCAACAATAATAAATAACCTTACAAAAACATGATTGCACCAAACTTTACATGACCTATTTGCATCTTATCAGCAACTGAATGAAACACCCAGTCGGGTGGTGGGGATTCCAGGAGAAAAAAAAAATACTTACAGCTGCAATAGATTGTCTCTCAATAATAGACTTCTGCCTCTCATTCCTCGAAACGCGGTAGTAGTAATCGCTAAAATCACCACACTGCATATGTCGCAAGAACTCCTCGTCATGTGTGATGACAATGAGCTGGAAATTCGCCTGCTGCTGGCGTGACTTGATAATATCATGCAACGATTCAGCAAGGGAGCGAATATTATCTCTGTCAAGATTCGTTGTGGGCTCGTCCAACGCGATCAGGCCGCAATTGACACCAAAGCATTCCGCAAGGGCAAGACGTATGATGATGCTCGCGAGAACCTTCTGGCCTGCACTGCAGCGGCCACGCATGTCCATCTCTGCGTCTTGCTTGACCATGCAGACGCGATAGTTGTATGATCGGTTTCCCTTTGCGTTTTCGTTGTCAGAGCGGATTAGGATAGTGTCCACGTCCGTTCCCCTATACGTCTTCTGCCAGAGCTCCTCGATGATGAGGTTAATTTCCTCCATTTTTAGACTGTGATACTTCATGATAGCCTTATCAAGCGCGCTGCCATAGCGACCAAGATCATCGACTGCCGCCTTCGTTGTTTCCACCTTGATGTGGGCCTCTTTGAACTTGACTGCGGCATCTTTATAGTCAGTATTCCAGTCGGCCAACAGCTGCATGAGCTGGTCATCTTTTGACTTCATTTCTCCCATCTTGCTCGCCTGTCTCGCTGACAGGGCGTTGTGCTCTCGTGTTCGTCGCTCCGACTCTTCCCTAAAACGGCTGCGATCCACTTCCGCATTCTGGGCGGACAATTCCTCAATGGTTGCGTTTACATCTTCGAGTGCTGCTGTTTCTCGCCGGTATCGGAGATTATCAGAGTACTGTCGCTTTGTGTTTTCGCTATCTTTAAGCCTGGTTGAAATTGCATTGATGTCTTTCGTTATTGACCCTTGCTCTTTTTCTAAGTTCGCAATTTCCGATTCTATGTTGTGTACTTCTTTTTCACACATGGTCAACTGTGCCGGACCGCCTCGCTCATTGTAAGACGTGATCTCTTCATTCGCCAGGTCAAGTTGATGCAAACTGTCAGACAGCTGGGATGCTTCTTGTTGTAGCTCATGTTCCCTAGCTTCAGCCCGAGAGGCAATATCATCATACCTAGCCTGTGCTTTTGAAACCTCAGGAACAAGGCTCTCAATATCCTGCTCTGCCTTTTCAATGTTTTCGCGTTGTTTAGCATTCATTTTACGATATTCTTCAACACGGGTAGCGAGGCTCGCTTTCTTCTCTAGTTGATAGTTGGCATTGTCCAAGTTGCTTCGCACATCCCGAAGTTTTAACTCAAGGGCTGTAATCTCGGTTCGTGACTGATCCTTCTCATTGTTTAACTTAGAAATTACTTTCTGAAGCTCGCGAGACTTTTCTCCAACTGCAGAAATCTGCTCCTGGATATCTTCCAATGTTCGGGAGCCGCTGACATCTTGTTGATTCGCCAAAAGGCCCTGGATCTGCGATCGAAGGGTTTTGATTTCACTATCATATTTTGAAATCGTCGCAACCGTTTTCGATAGTGATTCAACGTTCTTTTTAGACTCCACGCGTTCGCTAACGATCTTGTCATGGTCCTCGATCTGAGATAGTAAATCCTCTCGTTGAGACTCAAGTTGGGACTCCTCTTTTTCAAGCGCTGGAATTTCAGTGGTGGAAAGGCGAACCCAAGTGTCATAGAAGGTAGAAACACCTTGAGCTGCCTCTAGATCTTCCTCCAGCTGTTGCATGCTTTCATCAACAGCATCCTGCGTAGCTCTTTTTACTAGAGCATCAAGTTTATTGAGGAATATTTGAAATTCACCCTCTGTTTTGAAAGGTCTGGAACACATTCGGCACACCTTCTTTTGCCTAGCTGCGTCCATACATTTGCTGAGGTACTCTCCCAGGCCAGCATACTGATCGGCATCTTTCTTAGCCATATCAAGCTGTACTTGTCGTTGTTTAAGTATGTCGGCATACTCAGCGGGTTCGTCGTCAACAGCATCACGTATTTTTTGGATGCATTGTTTCAATTCATTTCGACGCTGCTGAAGATCCTTCCGAGTTGTTTTCAATTTGAACTCAGCGTGTTCTAGTTGCCTGCTGACTCCATCCCTATCACGTTCGACGCGGGTCAATGCATTGGTGGTTTCCTGCAAGGCTTTTTGATATTCCTGATCGAGTGTAGATGGATTCCATTCCTGAGCTAAAAATTTCTTGATTCTGTCACTGTGTGCCCCTTCCATGGTTTCGAGGCTGCGTTCGCGATCCTTAAGCTCCTTCTTGAGATGGTCTAGTCGCGCAAGATCACCGGCTTTTTTGGTGCCTTCAATCAACTCCGCATTAAGCTTCGAGCTCTCATCTTCCAATAATCGAATTTCGGAGATTTTGCCTTGGATAGCACTGTCCCAAGCTGCGGCCTTTGCTTTTTCCTTAGCTTCATGTAGGGAACGTTCCGTTTCTTCAATTCTTGACTCCAAAACAGCTTTACTACCTTCATCTATGTCAATTTCATCTAGACGCCTTTGGTGTGAATCTGCCTCGATATCGTTAGACGATATCTGCTTTCTTGCGGCGCTTTTCACTTCTTGTAGGGCCGATTTCCGTTGGCTGAGTTGGTTTAGAAGGTTCTGTGCTTCGCGCAGCTCCATCTGTGCTTCCCGTCGGGCTCTCTCTAAAGCTTGGTTTTGATCTTTAGATAGCTTTCGAATTCGCTGCATGAAATTGGCGACTTGCATGTCGCCGAGGTCGTCGTCAAATCCACGAATGTTATTCTGTCTGGCAATTTCTTTGATCAATTTCTCGCGCCTTCTAAGTTGCCGTTCGAACTGAGCCTTGTCATTTTCGTGTTTGCCGTATTCAGCTTGTTTAAGTCCTAGCCTTGTTCGATTGTCTTCAATTACTTGTTTGAGCTCCATATATTTTTCCTTGAGCGATTCTTCTTGTTCTCGATATTGGGTTTGTTGTGACTCGAATTGCTTCAAAGTACTTTCAAGCCATTCGTCGGACTCATCCACCTCGACAAGATGTTCTTGTAGGTTGATGATGCTGGCCTGGATGCTCTTAGCTTCTATCCGCTTTCCTTCCAATGTGCCAAGAATTTGCGCATAACTTTCCGATTCTTTCCAGGCCTTGTCTGCTAGTTCTGCGGCTTTTCTCATCTGCTGTGAGAGTTCATGGCTCTCAGCACGTAGCGCCTCAATCTCCTCTTGCAATTTGATTGATCGTTTTTCCGCCTAGAGTATGTCAGCTAAGACATGCTGTCAAAATTTTTGGAGAGTGAACACTTACGCGGTCAGCTTTATCCTTATTTTCTTTTGCATGCTGTTCCATGATTTTGTATTTGGAGAGTTCTTCATTTTGTTTTTTTCGAAGCGCTTTGATGTTATCGATAGCCTTTGTGTACTTCAAAGCTTCAAATATCTCGTCGAACTTCTTCTTTAGAACGGAGGGCTCGCTCATTGGCCACAGACTCTCATCTTGATGGCAGAAGATGACAGAGTCAAGGATGGCCTTTGAAACACCGAGATACTGAGGCATGATCTGATCAAGTTCGGCCACTCTAGAAGAAATAGACGTTCGCTCGCCGTCCTTAACCATCAGAAGCTGGCCTTCCAAGGTTTTCTGTTGTCTCGTCGTTTTCTTCACGGTAAGCTGAAGACTGCGTGTTGCGACCATCCTCGCTCCCGACATAGACTTGAACGAGAGTTTTACTTGCGCTAGGACCTCTTTCTCGCCACATAACTATGATATGTCTTTAGCTCCCCATCTTCAAATCCAACACGTATGTCATCTGTAGACAAACCTTCGGATCGTGAATAAAAGCACCGCCTTTACTATTTGGGGGCAGGTCTCCAGTCGTCGCATATTTGAGGCATTCAATGATGGTCTATGGCCTAAATCAGTCAAGTATCAAAATAGATATGCATATACTGATTGTGGCATACCGTCTTCCCGGAACCATTGTAGCCGACGATCAGTGTCAACGGGGTATGGAATTGAATAGTTTCGCTGCGGGTGTTGTCAAACGACCGCACACTATTAGGTAAAAAAGTGCCGGTAAAACATTAGCGAGATGTTCGCAAACGAGGAATAGAGTGTTTATCATGAGCCCTTCTTACCCAAGAATAGATAACTTGTCAATTTTCGCTTGAGTGTTGTTAGCTACGCTGGAAGACGAGCTGCCAGTAGATGAACTCACACCTTAACAGCTGATTAGTCCTTTGTCTTTTCAGACGGAAAAATGCAGATATATACGTAACACTCACATCTTGCTAAATTAAATTTCGTAAGCCAACTCGTCAGGCCAGCTTGCAGCGTTGGACGTTGTGGGAAAAGGCTGCCAGTTGGCTTTCCTCTCAAGGGCGTTCGTTCCTGGGACAAATGCTGTCTGCGCGTTCAACGCGGAGAGACAAAGATGAGCGAGGCACGACAGCACGTGACCATGCCTTGTGTGCGGGAGCTAAACGGGCAGCCAGTTATTAGGTAGGTTCTTGTTCACAGTAGGAACCCAACTTGCCAATCCTTGGATGACAACTCCGTAACAGCTATAGTAACTATTAGGTTTTCATATTATTTTCCTGAGTACTACCAGAAAATCCTGAGGTCTATGGGGAGGGAGTAGGCTGCTAGTCAATAATAATGCCAATCATCCAGGCGTGGGCTCGGGCATACACCCGGGCCGATAAGCTCCACTGCTTGCCTAACTTAACTACAGTTGGCCCTAGAGGCTGACAACTGCCTAACAGCAGGCGAGGAGCCGGGGAAGTGCCGCAGCGGCTCTTTGGGGGGCTGACACTGACAGCTTGCATCGCTTTGGTCCTCTGGACAGGTGGGTGCTACGACGGTCTGTCCATGTACTCCTCGCAGTGCATGCATACCGAAACAAGAAAAAAAGAAGCAAGCCATGACGCGCGCGTGATTAACAATGTAAGAGCACGAGAGACATTATTGTTTCCTTCTACTCACAACTAACTTACATACTACCCTACCTATATCCCTTCGTCTTTGATTTGTCGTTAAGTCTCATTTCGTATCTACCTTCCGAGAAAACCATCTAGTTATAGCTCCACCTGATATCAGTGGCCCCAAAACCCTCTCAGAACAGGCCCAGCGTATGGAACGCTATTCTTGCTCTACCGCTTCGGGCTTTCCCCATGTCAGGATATGATCACCGATTCGCTCGAGGAATTTCAGATTATTCTGCACAAGTATGATACAGCCAACCAGTCAGCAAACACTTCGATCACGTCATAATTAGTAGTAGTTATAAACTAATAACTAAATAAAATCACGAAAGATTCCTGCCCCAGGACTAAGTGCGCAAGCGCCGTTTGCGGCGGGTTTCAATGACGTGGAACCGCACCTTCACAATTTCGATGACCCGGATGCTCAGTATAGAAATATCCATACCTTTGACACAACCACCCCATTTCAAACAAATATTCCGGATGAACCATCAAAGTGGGAACAAAACAAACTGACAGAGCATATTCCTTGCGCGGCTCTCACCATCACTTCGCCTCCAGGGATACATCCTGCGGGTACCGGCGTCGAGCTGGGGGTTGAAGCCATACAAGCGGAACCCCGCATGCATACCATCCTAACGGGATTAAGGGACCTGATACAAATTTTAGATTTGTCCGGGATATTGTTATCTGTGTCGCCTTGCTGCAAGGCACTGACAGGGTACGAACCGGAGGATTTGATAGGCAATGTCTTATTTGAGTTCATCCATCCAGACGACCGCTCAATGGTCGTCAAAGAGTTTGCCCATTCAATAAACACAAAAGGCCCGTTCCAGTGTTACTATCGTTTCAAAAAGTATGACGGGACCTATATACTTCTAGATGCCCACGGGCAAATAGACTCGGCGACAAACATGGAGCTCTCGATAATCGCCCGCCCCTACCTGACCAAAGAAACCCAGCTTCTCGACTCATTCCTCGAACACAAAATCGAAAACGAACGCCTGACGAGACGCATCGCAGAACTGAAACGAGAAGGGGAATTTCAGCTTCATAACGATGAAAATAAACCAGACAACGAACAAGTTACCTCAATAGCTCCACAAGCCCATCGCAATTCAGCAACCACTCCGAGTTTCCACTCTCTTCCTACTAGTGAATTTCAATTTAGACCTACTCTCATGCCAAACCCCGAAGTTCCAATACTGCCCAATGAGCTTTTCACAGAATCAAGCTCGGATGTATTCCACCCGTTAACGCCATCCCAGCCCCAGCATAACATTTCCCAGTCCGCCGGCTTCGAAGGTAGCACATACCTAGACGACATCGAGCTCATGACTGGCCTGCGCTATGGGGCCGGCGAGCGCGCGCGGGGGATAAGCACTGGTGACCCTAATGGCACTCTTTTCCAAAGCGACGCGCTTTCGGTGGGGGTGTTCACGGCCAGTCGCGGGAACGGTGGGAAGGCCGGCAAAGGAACTGCTGAACGGAAACGGAGGAGTAAGCCTGCCGAAACGAATTCCTGCACTGACTGCGGGACTTTCTCGTCGCCTGAGTGGCGGAAGGGTCCGAACGGGAAGAAGACGCTGTGTAATGCTTGTGGGCGTGAGTATTCCGTCTTCTTTACTCATTATCTAGTTCTAGGCATGCTACTTTCACGGATATCCCTTGTGATGAGCTGACACCTATCGTTGCAGTGCGCTGGGCAAAGCAGGTTAAGAAACGCTAACAAGCGACGGGCTATACTACTATATAAGGGCGGGCTCAGAAGTCCTTAAGTAGCTAACTGACTTGTTATCTAGGTATCCGGTATAAAGGGCCTACTTTTCCTTTCTTCCATACTGCTCGTGATGACGAATGGTGATATTCGAAATCCTCCATGTTCTGGACATGAATACGTTAATTTGAGTTCTTGTTTGGAATTCCTATTCCCTGATATCCCCATATCTTCGTCTGCTATATAATGTGTAATATCTACTAGTGACGCATGACTTATAATTACATCTACCCATATGTTTTTGTTGTATATTACTCTATATAGAGACCGGGATTTTCCTTTATATTTTTATGGGACTTGAAATTAAAACTTTATCAAAATGAAATTATTACATTCACACCATGACTTCTCAGCTTTCGATATGCGTCAGTATGCTCTGAAATGGGAGAAATAGTGAAACTAATACAATGGGGGCCAAAAGATTCTAAAATCGCACCACATACTTCCCAATCCGTTCTGTGAAAAAGTAAAAGGTAAAAATAAAACCCTTGCAAGCAATATCCCACGTAGCAGTTGGACTTGGGGGGCAAGCAAAACCGGAAACGCCAATTCGATAAACAGCACAACGGAACAGAGGAGGTGGGAAAAACAGTACGTTGTTGGTTTACGCGTCCATCCGATTGTCACTGCCAGAGCTTTCCGTGTTGCTCTCCTTTGGCCCTTCATCGATTTCCATAGTTGACTTCGTCAGCTCCTCGTTCTCCGGCTTTAGCTCTTCGGATGGCATTGTCGCGGTATTAGGCCTAGGCTGATCTTCGCTAGTCTCTTTTACAGGTTTCTCAGGTATATCACCAATGAGAATGTCTCCATCCGCATCCCTACCTGTATCGTCCTTCAAATCACTGCCGCTCGGTGAATCATTATCTGTAGCTCCTTGCGGGGTGTCTTTCAAACCGGCTACTGAATCACCACCACTACGAACAATATCGGTGCGTGGGGGGCTGGTAGACAGTGACATCTCCACTCCCTTCCCATCCTGTAATCCCATATCCTCCACGCCTAGAATATTTGGGCCTCTCGCATGAGGCACTTCCTCGAATTCATCCCCATGTGCCTCTACCGCCCGCCCCTCGCCTCCCAGAAACGAAGCCGTCTGGTGTTGGCGCTGACGCTCATGCTGTTCTGTCGTAGGAACAACACCAGCCTCTTGTTCCTGTCGAATAAATTCGCCCTGTGTCACGGCGCCGGGTTCTCGCGGCGGGATTGCGGAAGAGGACGACGGGCTACTACTACCGGGCTCGCTTATACCTGCTGCACTCGAATTAGGACTAGAATAAGGTTCTACAAAGTCATCAACATCCTTACCTCCAGGAAGATCAGAATTGTTCAGCCACGGGATCGGGGTGAGAAGGGCGCCTCCAAGGGACTCATCGCTTCCCAACGCATCGTGATAGCTGAACGTGAAACTACTGCTCCCTGTCCCGTTGACGCCGTTGACGAGGTTGGTATCAATAATACCGCCAGGCAACGGCATGGACACCGGTAATGGGAAAATATCTGCTCCACTGGAAACCGATACGACCCGGTCGACTGCGCGGAGATACGCAGGTAGCGTGCGGTAGTCACGGGTCGGCCGTAGTATCAACTCTGCCAGCCGCTGGATAGTGTGTGGTGGTTTTGCGGAAAAGTACGTCTTTAGAGTGGATTTGATGGACGAGAGGATCGCGACGAGGGGCGGAGGGAGGGCGTCGTCCGTCGGACCGGATTGCGGCTGCGAATCAGGAATGCGTTCGCTGGAGGAGGAGGATGGGAAGGCCGGAACTGGTGGTCGGCGGGGAGGTGTCTGTAGTTGTGACGGTGGTGCATTTTCTTTATTGCTATTTGCCTGCGAGTTTACTTCTTGTGTAGAATAGGAAGAGGGGATAAGACTAGGGGTATCAGCGGCTCTACTCCAAGATGGAGGGACGGTGGGCATCGGGAAGTCATTGTGAATTATCTATGCCAAATGTTAGCCACCATGGGAGCTTTATTGCTCCATCTATGCTTTCGCACAGAGCTAAGCCCTTGTAAAAGGAGACGTACATGTTCGAGTCGTTCGATTAAAGGGTCCAGCAAGCTAGGCCATTTCTCACTATATCAAGCACCATTTCATCAACGACGGAACGCATAGAAGAGCTGAAAGATATGCGCAAACATACTAATCCATAGTTCCATCTTTGGCGACTGCCTCTAGCACATCCTCATCTATAGCGCCAGAGGTCATGTTAGCTTTGGCTCAAGCTTCGCGGAACTGGGTACTGGGTGCGCGATCTGACGTAGTTGGCACGCAGATTGAATCCAGGTAGAAGGATGAGACAACAACCATATAAAGTGGATACTTACCTAAAGACATTTTTCCTGGAGTGTTTCTCTATGCATTGAGCAGAGCCGAAAAGCTTCCGCAATAATGGTGTCGGCGGGGAAATGTCATGGGAGTGTCAATATCAAATTGTTCAAGTCGCGAACTCCGCGTGGTAGCAGTAAGGTTCCAAGGTTGCATGTCCGAGGTACCGGTCACCTGATTTGATAGCTCAGCGCTTGGCCACCTGGCCAGACCCTTAACGATAACTACAACTAACTTTAGGGCACCCATATGTATGTAAATGTACATGTAATGTATGTACATACAACTAATATATATCCCCCGGGAGTTCGCCCCACCCGCTAAACGGTAACTCCCGCCTAGGGGCCGCAGGCCCATCGGGGCTCAACTACTGGAACCATCGGGGACGGGCAGATCGTCAATATCTAGGCGTTGGCCGCCATACTCCCCAACCACCAACCATGCTGCAACACGCTGGAAAAAACCAGCCAAATTTTGAGCCTCATCTTGAGGATTTCATGGGAACTTGATCTGCGTGTGGAGCCACCATGGGGAGACGCCACAACACCCTCTCGTATTAGCACGTTGCACCATCGAAACTGTGCAGGAGGGCTGTGTCTTGGTTCTCTTGGACGAAGGATCAAGAACGCGACAAGGGAAACGTTAAACATTATTGGAACTGGCCATGTGTTGATCTTCAGTCAACGGGTAACTATATATTGGCAGCTATTTTCCTAATATTCAATTCTAGGAGCTAGAATTGGATTCTACCGCTACCCAATCCTCCAACATTTTCTCCTTATTTTTCCTAGCTGTTGCATATATCGGAGCCCGCCATGGGATTTGACAGATGGAAGAAGCGCCTTTCCGGGCTTGGTGCGAAAAGGCCAACTTCACAGTCTTTTAATTATTCTTCTGCGCCGTCACCAAGGGATACCTCTCAGCAGAACTTTTTGTCTCCGTACCCGAATAATGGCCCTCACCCAGCTGCCGCAGGAAACCCACCATCACCTGCTTTGCAGCATGTCGCAGGCCCAGCGCCAACCCCTATAGCATGGCCCCTTACCTACGCTGTTTATCCTGAGGAGGGAGTCCAAGTTTTGATATTCTACCATAAGATTAAGTCCGTGGTCAGCGGCGAAATGGACTGCTGGACTTATATATCCAAAGGCCTTGCTCAAGTGGGCCAGAAGGAGATTGTCTTCACCATTCGACGTAGGGCTGGTGAGCGAGAGGATCACCTACCAATCGCCCCCTTCCAGTGGATGAAATTCGTTTACTCTGCGGCCAAGGATGGGCAGAGAGTCGAGGAATTTCAACGCACGGAGTTTCATTCTCCGTCGTTTCTCGATAGGTCCGATTTCCAATGGATCGTTTACTGCCCGGCACATCCCATCACCAATATCCCGGCTTCGTATTTCCCCACAGAGTGGCTCCAGGTTATCCCTCTTATCGCCCCTGAGGTAGAAGTTGCTCAAAAATATGGGATTATGAGAGCTCTTGGACATCTGGGTGCCCAGGAACGATGGTTCCCTTTTCCTCCATGGATAGACCGGGATCGCCAACCATGCATTACCATGGCGAGTATGGTGGGAAGTGTGAAAGATTCAATGCCGCTTGTTGTCGTCAGGGGCATCAGCGCATTGAAGCGAGGCATAGACATTGTCCTCCATGTTCCACAAGAATCTGCTTTTCATCTTAAACAGGCATTGGCACAATTTCAACTCGAGCACGTATTCGCGCTAGATTCGTACCCTTACAAGGACGCAGACTCTGGGCTACTTTGGAGCAATACCGATACGCAACTCAGGGGATATGCAGCGGGAACATCGAATACCTGTATGAATCTGAATTATTTCACATTTTGTCCCTGCCAAGAGAAGAACGAACTTAAAATGGTAGAAGACGGCTTCATATGTAAGCTCCTCCGACCCCTGAATTTTTCCTACAATGCACTGGCACCTGGAAAATATGTTCTTTTTAACCAGCCTTCAAGCTAACTCTGAACCTGCCATGATAAGTCATGATAACAAACTTTACCTGGGCGAACCTGCGCCAGCACATCGACCAGTTAACATCGACCAGCATCGCTCTCCCATCGGGGCTACATTTCATTCTAGAGTTTAAGCAGTTGCCATCGGCTCAGAGAGCTGGCCCTTCTCCGGGCCCTCCAGCAACCTTGCCAGTGCCCGCCACCTCACCGCCAGGAACGAGGTTTGTCGAATATGCCCCCGAGAACCCGATACCAGAATCCCAAAAGCCATGCCACGTCCATTGTGACCATATCGTTCTACTCGACAATAACGTAACGGCAACAGCGGGTCTTGATAAACTGACTAATTACATTAAATCGATCGAGAAAGTTTTAGACGCAACAGTCCCTAAAACTATCCCGCCCAGTGCTATTGGCGGAGGGAAACTGCTCATCGAGGTTGATGTTGGAGGCCCTGATAGAGATGACCTCCTTAGTCGTGAATGGGTTAAAGTCAGCTTCTCCCCGCCGCGATTGGAGGCATTACCTATGGCTCAAATATATTACGGGAGTCTCACGCATACCGAAGCCCGATATTGTTCCGAGGACTAAATTCTCCTTGGCATTCAATGTTTGGGGTTTCACGGGACCGTGGTCCTAGGTGTGAAACGGTTTACCACCGCCCAAAGCCGCTGTGGTTAAATCATTTTCGGTTGTCTCTATATATATCCACAATACGCGTCCACTTCTCTACACTGCTACAAGGGTAACCGTTACTATTACAAAATTGCACACGACCTCATCTGTGCTTGCTTCTATGCCTTTCTTTCAATTATGATCAACATCTGCTTGTATGTGGTAGTTTTTAAATATATGAGATACTGACGTAATGACCACGTTTCCGGCTTGTTAAAAATGGGGAGGAATGTTATTCAGTTTCATTTACTAGCTAGTACCCAAAATTCTCAATTCAAGACATCCTATCCAAATATAATTCTCGATCCGTGTCCCAACTCCAGACTGCACCCGCCCCATATATTGACCTAGTCGGCTGAGATCAACATGGCCATCTCCATAACACTAAAAGCATAGCATGAAGGATACTAGAAAATAAACACAGTAGGAGCAGTAAAAAACAAATATTAGAATAAAATTGACAAGTGGAAAAGGAAAGAGAACAGAGCCCTAAAGTATCGAACCAACAAGGCAAGCAAGCCACGAATGGTCAATCCCCAAAAATCAAAATCAAAATCAATTCAAGAAGTCGAGCCGTCACATTCGCTTTTGATCATTACGACTTTCTTTTGTCGCCCACGCGAAATAGCAAGGAGACATTCATTTTCGAGATCAGTAAAAAAGCCTGGGCGGTTGCTGTTAAATCCTAGAAGTCCTTCTTCCGCAAGAAGTTGTATCGCTTTCCACAGCCAGGGCCGACAGGTAAGACCTACAACGGGAACGGTTCTGATTCTGTCTGCGATTCGCTGATGAAATTCTCTGTTAAGGAGGCTGACCGACGATATTCTGATCAAGGCCCGCAATGAGGTAGAGTTCAGTAGGTGCGCATGGTGATTGGTATGGAATGCATAGGGTCCTCCACGGTTGGTGTTGGGGTAGATCATTCCAGTTCTCGGATTTGTAACAACGAGGGCCCAATGGAAGTATTTGGCATTCGCCATTGCAAACATGGCGATGTAGACTGCCCCTATATTCGGACTAATATGTAGGTTGTGGGCTGCATTGCCCCGAGCTACATCTGAGTCGGAAGGAAGTTCAAAGGCGCCAGCATCGGAAGGATGTGACGGCTTTTCGTCCGATAAGGGTTTGTCAGATAAAGACTTGGATCACCCGAGCATCGCGGTGTATAGTGGCTTCAGTAATTAGCTAGTTGCGCAGGATATAGATATTTCAAATAAGTATCACGAGCAATTCAGAAGATCAGGGACGGACAAGGCCGTCCAAAGCTTATACTGGAAAGTGCATTTGTATTAAGGGAGGCAAGAGATCGGAGTCGAATGGAATTGGACTATTTCTTATAGCCTACATCGGACAGGGAATTGAAGTAAAGACCCCGGAGAAGTAGGAGATTCCTCTCTTAGATGGAAATCTAGAATTCTCAACCTCATGATCAGAAATCGAAGTCTGAACACCTCGCAATTTTCTTGGTTTATATAGGCACCCATGCATTGAATTGAATGGCAACCACTCGAAAAAGCCAACACAAGATCGAGTAAACAGTTTGTGGTAACTTAAAATAGCTGCCAGCTTCCAAGCTATAAGGATGCATTCGAAGTGGCATCATCACTAGCACTTCGCTAGCAGCGTTAAACGCCAGTCCAAGACAATACCCAACAGCTATCCCAAAGTTATGCCCAACCGGGTCGAGGAATAGGATGGTGAAAATTTTTGAATTTTGGCTGGATCGGAAGTAAAGCATCAAGCATTCAACAATCAAAGAAAACATTTCCAATGCTTCAGCGATACGAAGGCTATGTTGCTAAATATTGAAAGATATTTCAAATCATTGGACAGCACTTGTCAGATCCCTCTTCGAATCCATATAGGGTAGCCGCCGAAGCGCTACGGTCCCCAGAATTAGCATCACCCTGAGGCATGGTAAACGCCTGGTTGCCTAGTGTGGCCGGAGGATGTGAACATGGTGAAAGATTTTGGATTGGCTAAAAAGAAATGTGCGAAAGATTCTCAAACACATCCCAAACATAGAGGGCATTTCCAGCGGTTGTGTGATATCAGTCTGTCTGTAAGCTAACTTCATCACCCCACCCTGTGTTTACGGTGGGCGCTATAGTCATGTGATTGAGCAGTGAATCCTTCTCTAGGCTACTGGGGCAAAAGAGCTCAATTGCCCTCTCACCATGCCAAGCCCCTCCAACACCTTCCAAGGTTAGCGCCGTTCTCCACCGATAAAAGTTACGCATCAGACTCAATCCATTTACTTCGTATCAGTCATACTTAGCTTGTTAACGTTTGCTTTCATCCCAAAAACATGAAGTCATGGGCGTGGAGGGGTTCCAAGGTACATATCTGACAGCAACAGACACCATATTATCCGCCAAACTAACGGCTTTCGAACATTTGGCTTTAACTAATTTCCTGCTTCATTCATATACGCCTGCTGTTGCAGGTCAATATGTACATGACCGGATATCCCAGAATTCCGACCGTACTGTGGAAGAGACATTGCGGTCTATCTGGAAAGACTTGAAGACTCTGGTGCTAAAATGTAAGCTGAGTGCATTTTTTACAACTTGATTATATACTATCTGCAAAGTTAACAGATCGTTTGACAGGCGGTCATGATTACCATGTCCCCGCGAAGGTTCAGGACGCCCTTCATGAACGCGATGGCCCCCAATGTTCTATCACGGGTTCTCGCGGCAATGTTAAACCCACATATTGTGTTTCTCCATATATTTTGCATGACCCTGATTTTGAAGATGGGGTAACTACTTCTTCCCGCCTTACATACACACAGAGAGAGAGAGAGAGAGAAAGAGAGACATATATACGTATATGAGGGCTTCCCAAGAAGATTTCTCACATTCTTTTACTCCAGGCACCGTTACGGCTACTCCTAGAAGCCATCCTAACCAAAGAGGGCGTTGAAGAGCTGTTTGCTCTTCTTGGATCTTCCAGCGTGGAGGATCAGCTTAAAAATCTTTGGCTGATGGGACCATCAGCGCGTAATGCTTTCCACCGTGGGCATATTTACATTTTCAAGTTGCTATGTCTCGAAAGTGACAATGGCAGTCGGTCGACTCGGGACAATAACGGAGTAAGCTGTCGTTTAACAGACTCTCAAAAACTCTTAGATCTTAAATACTCACACCAGGCTTTAGTGGGAAGTCTAAGTGAATGAATATAAACTTGGAAAAGACGTTGCCTAATTCTTTAAAATACCTTTAACAAAGGATCGCAAGAGTCATCCCCTACCGACTGTACTGCTCTTAAACTTTCACCGTCGAATTTTTGTCAATTTGCACATGCATATAGTAAAACACGGCGTGCAAAGGAGGTGGGAGCCACTCAAACAAGGTATAGTGAATCTAAATAGTTGGTTAGTCCTTCCGCTAACTGTCTCGCAAAGGTTGGGCTATTGGATCCATGGGAATCTTATTCCTCCGAAATTTCCTATCTATTCTACCTAAATTTGTTCGACTCACACTTTACAATTTCATCGACCGGCAATTAGAATCCCGAGACCCCACACAAACAGATCAACCAGTAAAGTACCTCCCGCTCGGCCTTTGTCTTAAGAGAGGCCGTCGGTATACTGATAACGAAGCAAATTCACTGCGCCTTGTTGAAAAAGAATCCCCAATAATAAACGCACCAAAACTGATCGATCATGTCCGAGTCGACGAATCCTCTGGTTTTGTTCTAATGACACAAGTCTACGGACATGCTCTTAGCCAAGTCTACTATCGAATAACGTACGAGGAACGCGAACAGATAGCAAAAGACTTGGCGCGGTGGATAATGGAGCTACGATCCCATCCCCAACAAATCGAACCACCTTATTGCAAATGCATCTGGAGGCCCAATCTGCGACCGCATGTACGAAGGCCGCACACCAGGTCCTTTGAACTCAACGGCAGAAGTTGCCGACGATCTCACGCAATTCCTCTTTCAGCCCGAGCAGCATAGACATCAGCGGCCGATTGCCAGGCTATACGAGAAGAAGTACGATGTTTGTTTCAGCCACAGCGATTTGCACATGACAAACATCATTATTAGGGATGGACGTCTGTTTGAACTGGTTGATTGGGAAAATGCCGGCTTCAAGCCAGAGTATTGGGAGTTCGTTCGAGCCATGTGGCCTTGTGGGGGTGATAAACGTGACACGGCTATCTAACGTCAGGCTTTTGGGGGCAAGTATGATGAGTGGGAAGCGCTAATTGTGGCCAAGACCTCACCCGCGAGTTTCCCCTTTGGGTGGGTCCCACCGAAACGATATTTTCATCGCAATGATATTTCCTCAACTATTTCATGATATTTCCATACTATTCTTATTCAAATATTAATATCTCAACCACAATATGCCTAAATTTTGTCAAACCACCGAAGATCGCATCCTAAAGGCAGTAGACGCCTATAAACGCGATACAACTCAAAAAATCAAACCTCTGTCGCGTGAATATAAGGTCAGCTATCAAGCCCTC
>JAFEJD010000052.1:2079-29923 GCA_018296065.1 Blastomyces percursus
TATGAGTCGTCGGTAGATAGAGAGTTCGTCAGAGGCCGGGAAGGTAATCGAAAAGCGTTAGTATCTGTTCCGGATGCATGAGCCGGGCTGCTCTCTCGCGTCTGGTAAGCAAGTTCGATTCGCTTCGTGTCTGGTCCGGACGAGTCCCTGGAACCGGGGCTCAACAGGGGAGGCTCACAAGAGCCCATAATGGCCGCTCTGCTCTTAGCCATCACCTTGATGTTACCAGGCTGCACCCACAGGAGGTGGCAGAGTCGGACTTCTCGTGGCTGCGTTGTGTGGAGCTCCCTACATAGTACACAAGCCCTATCCCACGTGATCTCCACTGGCTAGATAGATCATAATACAGCGTAAACAAACAACGTTCAACCTCTTACACCGCCGCCCAACAAGATTTCAAGATGCAGCTAGTCAGCCTTGCTATTTTTGAGCTTTCATAACTTCCAAGATCTCCGCCGAGAACTCAATTCGACGACAACCATGGGAGTCAGGCCTGTGAATGTTCGATCCGGAAAATCGTCGTATTCGGGTGACCAATCCCGCACCTAGATAATTCCACTTTGGTCGCGTTGTAAAAACATAGTTAGTAGTTCTCTTCTCCGGTGACTCTCAGAGTTCCCCGCTTCTGTTTTGAAGTTTGACACCGTATTTCTGGGCAAGTTAAAAGGCTATATTCCCACTGCTGACCGCTGATCTGGGTAATCTTGGCCTCAAATTTCAGGACAATGGCACTTCAAACTTCAAACGCCGAGAGAACTGCTTTGTTGTCGGCCTGCATGGTTGACCGCATGGAGTAGCCCTAGGGCGGAGATAAGATGCAGGTGGAAGCTTCCCAAGCTGTTGTTGGCCTGCAAATAGATTTGGGGCGAGCTGTCCTCCGTAATAGATAATAAATAGGGCAAATATTCGCGTCACGAAACCCGCCTGTTGTGCTCCAGCCTCGACTCCACGAGACAGCTCTAGTTGTGCCACCAGAATCTGTGCTTGTGTTGGGCACATTGGGCTATTTACCTCTTAATTCACTTTCCCCGAAAATATAACAAAGACTTGCGCGGCTTCGTCTGTCCTGCTGTGTTGTCTGACAGATGTGGCCGTTCTTCCAGTCCATTTCTAATCCAGTCGCGTTCCCATCACATCACCTTTCTCAGGCCCAGAGTCCATTGATTTTTGTCGTTGAATACTACTGCTTCTGTGTCTGGTCCTAGATTGATAAAATGAAGGAGATCATCTCGAGTTCCCCTCCTTGCCATTCTGACCAGAAAGGGTACAATCTTCAGCGCATTTCGAAGGATGTTATCCCGTCGTGGGGCCGGCGCAACGATGTCCCTCCACTTCGAAGTGCATTGTCTCTTGCGATAATGCTAGCATGTCCTGCTACCATTGTCTTCTGGTATGTGGCACTACAGCATTTCGACGGCTCCTTATTGTCCGCCACGGTAGCCCTCAGAAACGAAGGGTTCGTTTCCTTTTACCGCGAATACTACCCGATCCCCAACTTGCAAGCCACTCTTGCCTACGGAGTCTGGATCCTCTTTCAAGCGCTTCTATACAGCTTTCTCCCGGGATCTACACATGAAGGACAACCTACCCCGGCTGGAAACATTCTCAAGTACAAAATCAACGGGTTGTTGGCTGCTGTTGTAACTACGTTACTATTTGGCGCGATTAGTCTGTGGGGTGGTACTTTTGCTTCATCCTTTGTCGCCGCCAATTGGGGCGCGTTTCTCGCCATATTTAATATTTACGGACTCTTTCTCACCCTGGCTTTTTACCTCAAAGCCCACATCTCGCCGTCCCATCCGGAGGACAGGAAGTTCAGCGGTAAGAACATTCAGCCTTTTTACTGCATTATGAATTTCCTGGCTTACATTTCCATAGGATCTCCGTTGTACGATATGTATATGGGGATTGAGCTGAATCCGCGACTGGGCCAATCCTGGGATATGAAACTTTTTCACAACGGCCGTCCTGGGATCATTGGCTGGATATTGATGTGAGATATGCGAAATATCTAGTGGCTGTATATTCAATGAACTAACAAAATGAATAGTGACATGTCCTTCACTGCGCTCCAATTTTGTCGATACGGATACATTACGAACTCAATTCTTATTGCGGATATCCTTCACCTGACTTATATTATGGACTTCTTTTTCAATGAAGATTGGTATGCTGTCTGAGGCAGAGAGTTTCCTGTACACCTGCTAAAACCGTAAACGCATTTAGGTATCTGAAAACCATGGATATGGCCCATGACCATGTCGGATTTTATTTGGCTTGGGGCTCTGCAGCCTGGCTTCCCACGATCTACACCTTACAACCCCAATTTTTAGCAGTTAACCCAGTTTCTCTCTCCCCGATTGCTGCAGCCACGATTTTGACAGCTGGGTTTGGTGGATATGTCCTATTTCGTTCCGCAAACCACCAAAAATACCTAGTGCGTGATACCCAAGGCAAATGTTTGATATGGGGAAAAGCGCCAGAGTATATCCAAGGCGAGTATAAAACCGCAGATGGATCGATGCACAAATCTATTATTCTATGTTCTGGTATGTTCAAGCATCCTCTCAGTGCTCTCTCAACCTTCCACTCGTAATAATTGTGAACATTATCACTAACACGGGCCAATTGCACATTGTTTTTCGTGGCAGGATGGTGGGGAGTTGTTCGTCATGCGAACTACCTAGGAGATCTGATCTTGTCCTACGCAATGTGTGCTACCTGCGGGTTTACTCACCTGCTCCCGTGGACTTACGCCATATTCATGACAACGATTCTCGTCCACCGATGCTATCGAGATGAGGAGCGATGCGCCAAGAAGTACGGGAAGACCTGGGATGAATACTGCGGGAAAGTCCGATGGAGAATCATCCCTGGCGTCTTTTAAGAGCTATCTAGTCGCCGAATTTCTTCTTTCATTTGCTTCCTCTCCAACTTAAGTCGGAACAACAGCGCGATTTGAGCTTATTTTATCAGTAGACTTAGATCTACCGGGTCGTTTCTAAGCGACTTTGGAGGGATATCCGCTGTTGGAAAGAGTAGGGCCGCCTGAAAGGCTATGTATGAACAAGACAAGGTGTGGGAAACGAAATTAATAAATCATGTATCAGAAACCTCGATGATCAAACCTCGTCATGAAATACAAAGAAACTTGAAGCTATGTGTTATGGGAGAAACTAGATAGAAATTTAGAAACAGATGAAACAGCAAATTGCGGCGTGACAACTGACAATAAAAAATACTGAGACCGAACACTCATCTACTTCACATCTCTACCTCTATGGTGCTTTCGTGTAACTGCAGCAAAGGTCATCGGTCAGCTAACATGTAACCGACTACAAGTCTGAGGCCGAAGAGGAGAGTAATTACCTGCGAGATAAGGACGGCTGTAGAGCAATCGAATGGCAATTTCTCTATTGACTATGTCTTATCAATCACAAGATCCATCATTGCGAAAATTGCATTTCCGCAGAAGGTGAGGTTGATAATCGTTGTGGATTGCGGCGATTGGTATAAACGTTTCAAATGAACAACAACTTACTTAAAAAAAGCCTAGCCAAACCTCGTGAACAAGGTTATCATCATCGCTCACAGCCACAGCCACAGCCATAAGCACCCGCACATTGCGAAGCACGCAATTTGAATGTCAGTGTCGGATCCTTTTGGTGAGGTGGTCCGGCCAATGTATTGTTCAACTGGTATGATGAAGTTCTCCCGTTAGCGAAGTGGCATTTTTGGTCAGCGCTTTACTCCTCTCGACTATTCCCTTTTAAAATGCCATATTCTCAGCCCCCCAGAGGAATTTGCCTGGAGAGTTCCAACTCGTCACACGAAGTACCCTGCAGCCAATCTAAAATAGATCAAATGAGACAGCTTGATATTCACTGGGTATGTGATGATGCCTACCCAACCAACTATAGTAGAAGTTATGAGTTTTCGGGGTTCTTTGGTAGTTATGATATGCAACACAGTAGACCAATTGAACCTAAAGGATGAACTAGGATATTGGAAGCGGCGCTAGTTAAACTAGAGCGTCTACAACAAGCGCGCTTAACAACATGTATCTGAAGTGCTAACTAGTCACGCAAGGAATTGAAGATTTCATGGTTTGCGGCGGCTAGGCCGGATAAATTCAAATCTCGGCTTTAATTTTTTCAAAGCAACTTCTCAAACAACAATATTCGATACTCGTACCAACGTTTGCTATGCTCGCAATTTTTTTATAATTCCTCCTTCAAAACGCACAAGCCCATGTGTTTCACTTGTGTTGAACTCCAGAGCTTGTCCCCAATGCCCTCGCAGGTCTTACCTGCGCAGGAGGGCAGAGCTCAGTACATCGGATGGAAACGGCGATAGTCGCCGGAACCTGCAGGCTACGGAGCCTGGGGCCAATGCAGCTGTGGAACGTGGTGGGATCAGGTTGGCCCCTGTTGTCTGGGCCGGCTTCCTCTCGAGCGAAGTTTCGATCCCCGTGCGCGTATCCAGTTACACGCGTGAGGAGCACAGGGTCGAAAAGGTCGTTCCACTCGAGCCCCTCCTCTCGATCCGAACGTCGCATATCTTATCGCGTCGCCGCCTCCGCCTCCGGGAAATGTCAAAAACTCTCTCCTGCGAAAAATGTCATTAGCTTTAACCCGGAAGAGCAAGCCGCTCTGGGCTTGCAGACAGGGACAACCGCTTTGACTCGAAAAATGTCACGGTTTGATAGTGGAGAGGATGCCTTCTTCGTGAGCAAGGTGAACGATGAACCCAACGCTATTGCTTTTGGCGTGGCAGATGGCGTAGGAGGTTGGGCCGAATCTGGAGTGGACCCGGCAGATTTCTCTCATGCTCTCTGCAGCAACATGGCTCAAGCCGCGTTGGACTGGAATTCAAAATTAGAAAAAGTGAGGCCTAGGGCTCTAATGCAAGCAGGTTATGAGAGATGTATAGCAGATCAGTCTATTTTTGCGGGTGGAAGCACCGCTAGCATCGGCATTGCCCATACCGATGGCAGGGTGGAACTTGCGAAGTATGTCTGCATCCTATTGTGCTTTACATGACGAAAACTTATGAGCTTGCAATACTAACAACGACAATTTCGTTCAGTCTCGGAGATTCAGGATCGATTCTTTGCCGACTTGCAGCCATTCATCATTACTCCATTCCTCAAACGCACGATTTCAATACTCCGTACCAACTCACCTTGGTCCCACCACGCATGCGAATCCAATCGTCAATATTCGGGGGTCGAGTCTTCGAAGACCTCCCCCAACACGCGAACGTAACCAATTTGAAAATGCAACATGGTGACGTGCTCATTCTTGCCACCGACGGGGTCTTAGACAACCTTTTCAACCAAGACATTTTAAATAGTATAACAGACCAAATGATAACCACTGGCGCTTGGAATGTTACTTCGGAGTCGGGGATTCGCGTTGCCGCCGATCTCGATAAATTCACTCATGAAGGCGGCCATATCCCAGAGACCAGGGTCTCTTCCGCCTTGGCGAAAGATCCTCAATCTCAGCAACCAATACCTAACGCTCGAACACGGCACCTTCCCTTACAAAGTCTCCTCGCTCTTACAGTCGTTAGGCAGGCCAAAGTTGCCAGCATGGATCGACACAGGGACGGACCATTTGCGAAACAAGCCCAGAGATATCATCCCTGGGATAGATGGAGAGGTGGAAAAATCGATGATATCTGCGTCATTGTCGTCGTTGCGGTGGAAAAGGGAGAGCAGGATCATGACGAAAATTCCAACTCAACTTCCATACCGGCGCGGAGAGTAAAACTTGAAAAAAGGACGGGTCATGAAGTCTAGATCTCAGGCCCATCGTAAATCGGCATGTCGGTACGGCGACGGAGCCCGATAGAAGAGAAAGAGCAAAGGGACACCAGTGAACCTTCAGGACAATTTCCGTTTTCATGCTCCGGATAATTGCGAAAGTCTTATTGTCAATAGGACTGTTTTAGCACATACAATAAAAGGAGGCGAAAAGAAATGAGGTGTCAACTCTCATGCTCCGAATTTTCAGCCTAACATCCCCATATCTGCGCATGCATCGGCATCCTCGCACTCGTTGGATCGGTTTCGGATGCCACCCACAAACCCGTATTTTCAACCGCTACATGCGGCTATGCCAGATTTTGTATCCCTATAGACGTGTACATAAAGCGACATGTACAATACAAGCACTACAAAACATTTATTGTACATAATCACATGTTTTGAATGTAAAATGACCACAGCAGACCGCTATGAGAACTTATTAACTAGATTTTTTGATTACTTATTCTGTTAGATTGGTAGCTGTCTATCTTTTTATAGTTAGCAGTTATATAGCAATATTATACATTTTCTATGAGAGCTTCAGATCTCGGGTTTGAATTATAGTAGTAGCAACTCATTAATTTCCAGTAGTCATACATTGATGTGGCTTTGCCTATCCACGTAATAGGAGGGAGGTGTCACAGATGTATTATAATCGGGATCAGAATCTCGCAATCCCCCACTGTTCCTACTTAATATTCGTGTCGCCTGATCCTTGCTTTTAGGGAAAACACGATTGTAAAAGGGCCTTGTACTGTCCCTTCTACAGCATGGCTAATGGAATCTGAAGTTATGCCGCCTTTGATATAGCCGTACCTCAGAATGCAAGTGCACTGGGCCGTAATTCCGGAACGGGGTTGAGCGCGACGCGTACTGTCTCGATAACCTTTTCCGGGATATTCTTGTCAAAAAGTTTTACTACCCAGTGATAGTGCTTAGTCCTTGTTTCATCCTTTGGCGGCAGCAGCTGCCGCGTAACAGAACCCGAGTTATAATATTCAATCGTGTGAAGGCCGAACTTCTTGTGTCATGGCCGCCCGGATAGCGTTCTCCTTTATCTATCAACGTCCATTCGACCTCCAAAGAGTCGAACATTCCGGGTTTCTTGAAATCGATGTGGGCTTGAAGCAGGTGTAGGTACTGTGCAAAGTGTGTTTGGGTCTTCTGCAATCTTTGTCACCAAACGTTCACCAGAGCCTATGGACTTGTTATCGAACCGATTGACTAGGACGTTCTCAATCTTCAAGTGTGGCACATAGTTAAGTGTCATTCAGTTTTAAGTCCCGTTCTCAGCAAAAAGCATGTTTACACGACATTATTGTGGTGTATAGTCCCCAGTCCAATTGCTATAGATCTCATAATAGATCAAATCTCCTCCAAAAAAAAAAAAAAAAANNCTTCGCAGCCTCTCCTTTGGTTCGGGATTCGATGTAAACATCAGAAAGTGGCAGGACAACGTCGACCACCCGACGAATGTAGCTAGGGTTTATACAGCAGCTCCTGCATTTCCATCTGCCTAGTGAACTCGGGCCACCCGGACCCGTCTTCATCGTCCGGCTGCTTGAGGACAAACTGGTGCATTGGGTCGTTCTCCTTTGAAGCGCTCCAGACATTGCACCGTTTACCTTCGCGTTGAACGAGCGGATCAAGCAAAACATAGATTTGACCGCGTTTACCAACCAGTTTCGAGCCTCGGGTTAACACACGTAGAGGGGACGACATGATAACGCCTTGTTGACGAGTTTAAACAGCTGAGATATGAAGCACTATTTCTCCTTTTGTGACAGCAGAACAAATTCGCAGAGCAGAGCAGCGCAGAGGGAGCTCCATCTTGGGCTGGCAGTTGATTAATTACTCGGGAGGTCTTGAAGAATTGGTTTCGATCAGGTCGGCCCAGGCTAGTCCAAGAAGGGACTGAATATAATACATATATGGGTACATATGTGGGTACTGTATCAAGACTGGAAGGATGGCAAAACATTTAACCTGGCGCCATGTCGCTGAGAAGCCGGAGGAGCAGAAAGAGAGAAAGAGGTAACAGATCCTTTGCTTGGCCTCATGGTTTCGTTCCGATGCCTATTTGTAGAGTGATAAGAAGTAGCAAAGCTTGTACCGCCGAGGATATCAAGGCATGCCGATTTCAATAGATCAATCAGCTTAGCCGTCGAGATAGGCGAGATAGGGCATGGGTGGGATTTATTTTATTTATTTATTTATTTTTTTTTTTTTTCCTCTTTAAATCGGGACAAGATTGCTCAGTATGGATTGCCTTTTACTGTCTCTCAGCTGTCTCTCACAAAGGGTCCAATTGAAAATAAAAAAAAAAAAAAAAAAAGGGCACGTTACAACATACCCAGAACGCCCACTGAAATAAATGAGCCCAAGGAATTAATATCAAATGAATAGCGGGAAAGTATATAAGTAGGCTGGGTATTCTTGGTAGCCAACTCTTGACAGGGCGAAAGACTCTCAGAGAGAACAAATCCGCAGACACAATATATCAATTTACTAAGGGTTTAAAAGAAAGGTCAAGAAGAAAAATTATTCGAAATCTATGCTGCTTTCAGCCAAAAGCGCCGCGACTTCTCAAAATAATACAGTGAATTGCACCGACAACCGCCCCAGTTGAGAAGTAAGGCCCGCTTAGTTCAGTATTCAGAGTGGAGTTCCTCCTTTCTTTGCACCGGGGAACGTATCCAGCAACACATCCCAAATAGGCTTGCCGCCCTTGGTTAGATCAGCCAACGCAGGGCAGCCGAGATCAAAGAGAGGAACATCGAGCGTCTCGGTTAGAAGCTTTAGAGGAGCTTCGAGCGTGGCGATGGTGCTAGATAGAGAGTTTGGAGCGAAGGCTTTGACGATCTGAAGCAGGAAGCAGATGAGATTGTTGTCCTCGAAAACATGGCCGATGTTGGCGATGCCTGTCGTGAGATTGCCCAGGTCAAGGCCGGCGAAAGTGTCGATTTTACCCAGGTTACCACCAATGCTGCAACGGGAAGATATTTGTTAGTACATGAGCTCCCTGTAAACCCTTAAGTAGGTATTTTCATATACACCTAGAATAGAAGGCAAGGGTGATTAAGGAACTCACCTTGCCAATTCGGGATATTTAAGAACCCAGTCAATGATATCAAGGTTGAATTGGATTAAACCGAAGTCAACTGGCGTGCGATACCAGTTTTCTGGGATCCTTTCCCAGCCTTCCCTGTACTCGAGACAGTCCTCTTCGCCATAAATACCGTAAAAGCTCTTGATAATGTTTTTTGCTGCGATCAATAATCTCTTTAGCATTGCCGCTGTCCACCGAATACCGGGAGAATTTCACTCACTCAAAGAACCCTGTGGGTTTTCGCGGGAATGATTTCTGAACAGTCGAGCAGGGAAAATATACCCAGCGTTGCGGTTGATCAAGCCGGTAATAGGGCCATAGTAGAAATACGGGTTCTCAAATTTGCTTTCTTGGAATCTGTACGCTGCACGTCGTGCCATGATATCCATGTTATAATCTCCGACTGGGTGCTCCCGAGACATATTGTACCAAGCCATAAACTTATCCATTCGGAGCGTATGGGCGTTTCCTGTGGAATATAGATCATCCCGTGTATTGGAAGAGTCTGATTCGATCATGTTGTGAGACCCGATAAGCCCTTGCGGGGTGCCTGAGACGAATTGTCAACAATGCTGTTAATAAAACGCCAGGAGCTGCTTCTACGCATACCAATCAGGCCAAGAAGATCGTTCAGAATATTTTCAGACTGGTTAGTAGGCCCTCCAATGCTGAACCCTGGAGTCAGGGAGATTGGGTTCCCAACCCACACTGTTCCCAAGACTCCAAGAATAGTGGCAAGGTCGATACCCATTCCATAAACTACATGTAGAGATCATATTAACCAAAAGTACCGTAGCATGCGGTGGTTAGCGGTAGCTCTGACCTTGGTTGATAGCAAAGATAACTTGCGCTGTCTGTTGACCTTCGTTAGATTTCACAATGAGACAGGGAGGGTAGCTTTAAAGTACAGTCGTAACTCCGTTATGTGGGATATATCCATGATTTGCCAAGGCGTTCAAACCCGGGCAAGGGCCTCGCTGGTCACCAGCTTCAAAGTTTGGTGGAACGAAAGCATGTTTTCCAGTAACTATGTACAACGTTAGCTTAATATCACAGCTAGATAAGTCAATTGCCCATCTTACCCTCGATAGGTTTTTTCATCGTATCGAAAAAGAGTCGCTTTTCCCGTTTGTGCTTGAGCTCAGCTTGGAGCTGCGAGTACGGGCATCCTTTCTGGGACTGCACTTCATTGAACCTAGCAATTATTTCTGCAGACGGGAAGGCATTGACGAGTACATCCAACCCCAGGAAGGGAATGGCAAAGGAGAGAATAGAAAGCTTCATGAGAGATGAAAGGGCGATGGCTCCGACCAAAAATTATATATATATATATATACATAAACGAATGGTTAGGACTTAATGTCTACCTATGTAAACCACCATATAGGGTGTTGAAAAAGAGTGGACAAGATCCAACGACCAAAGATCTAGAAAATGAGTGACAGAATAAGCATATCCAAAGGCTCACTTCACAGAGAGAAAATGAGAACGGATGGATACCTACTACCTAGGAACCTAGGTAGGATCGATATAGGGATGACATAAGTTGAAAGAAAGAGCGGGAGTAAAAAGTCTCCGAAGAATGTTTTGTCCTGGGTACTAATCCGGCATACGTGAGTGGCTTCATCCCATGTCGCGAAGCCTACAGCTGGGAGGGAGAACAGCCTATTGGGACATCTCATACCAGTGGAAGCCGCGCCCTTGCGGCAAAGGGCTGGGGTGGAATAGTCAGTACAAATTCCTTTGACGCGCCCAGACGAGGGATGGCTGATGAACTAAGTAAAAGTCAGAATAGCCTGTTTCAAGCCATGCAGGCATTTTATGGGATGGAACTCAAACAGCTCTCCGGCATGAAGTGGAACCCACATGGTTCAAAAATAAACTTAACATGGGGAGAGCACGATGTGCAGGATTCCATTCCATCTTGGACTGGACTAAAGGGCCGAGGAGTGCCAAGGAGCGGCTCATCAGGTCGAAAACTGGAGAAGGTTTTGTCGCTGTTGCCATTGATTGCGGTTGTTGAGACCACGGAATGTCGCTGCTGGGCGAGTTGGTAATCAACATGGTGTCGCTTGCCCTAACTACTCCTTACAATAACTTGTATCTATATTTGTTTTCTTTTAGCGCTCGGCCATGCTCAGGGGCATCTGCACTGGACAAAGCCAAAGGTGCCTCCAAGAATTATCTCCGACAAACCCTGAAGCTTCCGGTCAGAATTTAACTTTCGCATACTTGCTGACAAGCGGCATGCAAGCAACAGGAGCCGCTCTTCTGCCGAATTCACTCGGCTGTTTTCTGCCCTGGAGCCACACAGCTTTCTTCTACCTTGTCTCCGCCGGCCCTCAATCTGAGTTCATGTTTGGCCTGTGAGAGGAGTTACTGGGCCTTTTAAGCTTTCAGCCTTTGGCTAATGATCAGCATCAGCGGCTTACACAGAAGTTTATTAATTTTATGCCCTGTCAAATGTTTGTTTGTCATAGCTATGAGCATGGCCTGGATGAAGGATTGCTTGACAACGGCCGAGGACGGCCTCCCGTAGTCCTGGACAATTCTTCAGAAGGTGGAGTGCGGAATCCCCGTCAGGAGCTGACGCCCACGTCGGGCCTGAGGGAGGCCCATTTATCAATATTTTTCTAGAGTCACAATTCCTCCTCCTTGATCCTTGCGCGCCAATGAGGACAATTCGCTATCAAGCCTCAAAATCGCCAGCGTGCATGGATATCCTTTAGAACAGGATTTCCCATTCCCATTCATTATTGCGAGCCACGTTCTTATTTTATTTCCTGACTTTGGCATCATTGATTGTTGAGGTTCTCCTGCTCGCGCTTCACCTACTATTATCCTTGATTTTCTCTCGGTTTCTCCCACATGCGCGGTGATTGTGCATCACGGCGCCTCTGTGGTACTTAGACCGTGGATAAGTGGATATGAGGGGTTTGAACATCTTCTTAACGGGGTTTGCAGCCCTTGTTTCAACAGCGCAAGCAGAGAGGATATATGTACCTGAATGCACGGTAGGTTGTAGCCTAAGGAATAAGTATACAACATAGCTAATTGTATTCAGATCGAGTGTACGAAACTGGCAATATCTGAACTATGCGCGCCAACGGACGTGAAATGTATGGATACCTGCACAAACAACCAGCTGGAGGCTTTGATCGCACCATGCGTGGAACGGACATGTACAGTCAGAGAATCGTTGAGTAGGTGCTGGCTTCTATTCCACGATCGCTATCCACGGCTACTGATGTGATGCAGCAACGAAGAGGATCTCTGATTTAAAATGTGGACGCCCCATCCGAGACCGTACTAAGTTGATATCGGTTACGGGTGTGGTTGGAGGAGGCCTCGCGCTATTAGCCTTCAGCTTGCGGATGATGGCAAGGTTGCCGTTTTTCAACGGCGGGCCATTTGGCATGGACGATGCGATGATAATAGTAGCAATGGTTGGTTCCCTATGATGACTATGGCTTTAGTTTGAGCGACGATTGCTAACTAAATACTAGATGTTCACCGTCCCTTTCACCGTGTTCTCAGTATTCAGTGAGATAACTATTCTTCCTGAGCCTACACATCTAGGAAAATGTAGCTAACAATCAATTCAAAACAGTCGCAAATGCTGGCCTTGGGAAGGACATATGGCATGTTGATTTCGACGATATCACAAAAGTTCTTTACGTGGGTAACCCCGCGGACCTTTTCGGGGCTCTTCGTGTGACTGACCATGGCTTAGATATACTTTTGGGATGAGTGGATTTATTTTTCAGCTCTCATCGCGACAAAGATATCCCTTCACTTCTTCTATCTTCGCATATTCCCGAAAAAGAATTTCAGGATAGCCATTTATATCGTCATGGGCTTGACACTGGCATACGGGCTCGTCTTCATCATCGTATCGGTGTTCCAATGCTCGCCAATAAAACTTGCCTGGCTCCGGTGGGATGGCACTACCCCGGGCCACTGCAATAATATCAACTTGCAGGGCTGGACAAGCGCGGCGTTTAATATTGTCTTGGACTTGGTTACTCTGATTCTTCCCTTAAGGGAGCTATCCAAAATGGACCTTTGGCGCAAGAAGAAGATCCATATATGCATTATGTTCAGCGTCGGTTCTTTATATGTTGACGTTTCCCCTTCCAATTCTATCTTCTTGCAACATAGAAGGCTGACAGTAAGCTTGATAGCGTCACTGTCGTCAGCATTCTTCGCCTCCATACTCTTCTTAAATTTGCCAAGTCACACAATTTCACTTGTGAGTTTACCACTTTGCATGTCCACGAATTCAGCTAAACCAGTTTTTAGGGGACTACGTCGAAATGGGCTATTGGAGTACAATTGAGATCCATGTTGGAATAATCTGCGCATGCATGCCAGCAATGCGATCCCTCCTACGAAGACTCTTTCCCAGTTTCTTCTCTTACACTCAGCATCAGAAATCCGGCACGTTCGGTAATAGCTCATCGCATGAAGAGTCCGCAATGCGCAATTCGCAACGAATTCCTCAAAAGCCCGGGTTTCACGATTCGGACTCGTTGCCTCTAGTCGATGTCTATAATCCTCGAGTCCAGTACAGCTACTTCCACCCCAAGTAGCGTCCAACTTGCCAGTCTGTCTAGTTGCCCCGCCTATTTGCCGAAATAAAATTCTGCCTCTCTTTTTCAGCCATGCCGTGTTCCATTCTATTTCTGTCGCTATCGTTTTAGACTTGTAATAATCGTCCTTTCGTTTTCTCATCCGCTTATTGATCTTGAAGATCCCTGGTACTAAATTTACTCTCGCTAGAGTCATGTAGTGGGTAAGACCCATTGTCCTTTCGTTTCTCTCTGAGTCTTCCCCCTTTTTTCCCCCTATTTATATGATTTGCTGGGCTTTTTAGTTGGGAGTAATGTTATTGGCGGCATAGAAAAGGGGCAGTTTATTCTTGCAGATATCCGAGTCCAACCACTTCGCAAAAAAACCTACACATAAACATCCTGCGTAATCACATTTCAAAAAGCTACCAACAAAGCGGAACACGGCTCTAGGTGGAGTCTCCGTTTCCACTATTCCCTGCCACACGGCACACGGCTCGGAGGATCTCGTGGGGTTGCTCGTCGGAGCCTCGGAGGCGGGTCGGACGAAGTGAGCATTTGTCCCATTTTGGAATCATGGTCGACGGGCTACTATTCTGTGCTCTCGCGACAATAACAATGACCAATTATCACAATCTCATGTTCCATCGGACATATATATATTCTCACCACCCCAACACTAGGTTAGCAGGCAGAATCGAAGTTTGCACAGTGTACTCCGTACGGGAAAATTCAAAGAATTCCTCAGCCGTAATCCTGGCATATTCAGCCTTTACTCGAGCCGAAGCACCCTCAACTCCGCAGGCAAGTATATAAAGTGAGAGTTCGAGCTAACTTATAATCATGTAAAGTGACTGGCTGAGGCCGTGGAGTACCTACCTTGTTATCGTGCTGATGCCATCCACCGTGCTGGACCATTTAGCGCTTACTCCAGGGAGATTGCACTACCTACGCAGTATCTAACGATCGGCATTTTAGCTTTTTTTAAGACTCCTACCGGACCCTCAGCCTTGCCGAAGACGAACCGCTCCAACGCGTCGAGATGAATGGGACAATTCCAGAAGGAGGAAATGTGAACGTAGATTAGCTGTTGCGTTTTTTGTGATTTCCAAAGTTGCTGACGGCTCAACAAATACAGAGAACAGCCACCAACATGTCCGAAGCCCATCAAGTCTTTTAGTGCTCTAATAATTGTGGTGTGCCATGTGGCTTAGACGACACTACATACATCATTTTTCCAAATCCCCTCCAGGATGCGCGGTGGTGTGGGGTGGGAAAAGCAGGCATTTGATAGGCATAGTGATGCCAATGGTACGTACCGCGTGGGCTTCGAGGCCCAGCCACACTCCGATGAGAACGGAACGAATGATTGCCATTCGAGTACGGATTATTGTTTAAGAGTAGATTGATGATGTGCATTCTTGCAACATGCCGCCTCTCTTGACTTTTCTTCTTTCCCTTGGATATTGTCTTGCTGGTGTTGGATCCAACTTGATCCTCAGTAAACCGTATTCTAGAAGACTTCCTGAACATCACTGCGAAACATACAGCAGGCCATGCCTCTAACACTCCCCGGAACGCACTTGGCGGGGACATTTTCTTCGTGGAGGATGGAGTACTCCCAAGTCTGGAGCGCCCTGGTTGCGCAACTAAAAAGGATCGACAACCGCCATGCGACGGATTTCTTTAGTCGTTACTAGCCCCCCAGCGGCGCGTTATATAGCCTCTGAAGGGTTGCTGCTATTGTCTCCGATGCATGATGCCCAATTCAGGATTGGGAAACAGCTGCGAGAAGTGCGTTTGAAAGGTCGACGGCGGCTGGAAACAATCATACAAATGGACTGGTTCGTCTAAGCTAAATCGCCATCTTCTAGATTTAAGAATCCTACACAGGTTACCGGCGGAATTCTGGTCAAGCGCCTGGCGCTCCTGCTTCAAACCCTATGGTTTTCCTGGGCATGCTGCAGAAGAATACGAGCTTGGAGACCTTCTAAAATGGGGCTGTCGTTGACCTTATCCAGAATTGCACCCAAGGTTAGCCGTTTGCTCCAATCGTCATCTCCCTCAGCGCTAGAGGTTGGTATTGGGTGAGGGTTAGGATTACTCAAGGTTAAATAGAGCCATGAGAGATATTGGACAATCATCATCATCAGTATGAAATCTACAAAACGCTGGGTAACTCCGTGTCGCCCTCACTAGTGGGGAGAAACAATCTGATGCTAGAGCTGAAGCCGAATTTTTTTCCGGCCGAACAGGAGGCCCCCTATCCTGTATAACTCCGGGATGTCGTCTTGCTGCTTACAACGTACTCCGCTCTTCCATACAGAGGAACGAGCGAACGGGACCAGGGTCAAAAATGAGATCGGCAGGGGATGTTGCATTCATATTGAACTCAATTTCACCCGCTCCGTCATCTGTTAAGAATAATTCAAGTGATTTTGCACCAGAAAATCAAGCGGGGGATTCATGCGTGTCCCAGTTCCAGCTGCCTCTTAACCCAACCCAAGGTTTAAAGATTTATATCATGTAGAACACTTTCATACCCACATCTGACTGTGGCCTATCCCAACTCTAGAAGGCTGCCGCGCTTGGGGAAACCAAACTGAGCCGCCAGCAACTGGGTACACCCCTGCGCTTGATGAGAAAGTTCCCTGCCAGCGGGACGCGGACGCCGGGAGCGCCATCTTCTTCAAAAGAAAATAATACACCTTAGCATGTAAGTCGGCCGATGGAAGGTGAAATCATTATTAACATAGTCTTTTGCAATGGTTGCGAATAATCATAGCATGCACCCATCCCCCACCCCACCCACCAATATCCGGAGCTCCAGCGCTAACTCCAGGCTCCACGGAACCTTTTCTGCTCGACATTGGATCCTGCTTGTCACAGGAACTCAAGAGAAAGGGAGATTTGAACGAGTTTGATTTCTCAGTGTGAAAGCGCCGGCTCGGGCAGCCCAGTCAGTCCGTTGCTACCTTTATCACCTGTTCCTACGGGTATTGTCTCTCGTTTCTATTTATTTTTGTTCCTTTGCTTCGTCTTCAACTTGAATATCTCGCCTTCTGCGAGGCGGCTGCGTTTCTTGTAGCTGGCGGCGGATTTGCAAAGATATTCTAGTTACATCGGCCAAAGCCTCTTGAAAACATGTTCCTTCGACAGGGTCTGGGCTTGCTTGCCCTCGTCGCTTCTGACGTACTGGCTGCGACGTAAGTGTCAGGAGTTTTGTTCGGACGAAGTTGTTAAAAATGTGACATCTACTGACACTTCAACTAGCGTTCACGGAAAGCATCACAACCACCTTAATGGTTCCTATGACAAACGTCAGTCGTCCAACACCACAGACGAATATGAGTATGTCATTGTCGGATCTGGCCCTGGAGGGGGCCCTCTCGCATCAAGACTTGCTATTGCAGGGCACAAAGTGCTTTTGATTGAAGCTGGCGATGACCAGGGCGATTCCATCGTGTATCAAACCCCAGCTCTTCATTTGCAATCAACGGAATATGAGCCAATGCGCTGGGACTACTGGGTTAACCATTACCCCGAGCTCGAACGCCAAAAGAAGGACTCCAAGTTTACCTATAGAAAATCTGATGGCCAATTCCATGTCGGAGCGAATCCACCCGCAGATGCCGAGCCTTTGGGGATTCTATATCCAAGAGCCGGAACTTTGGGAGGTTGCGCCTCCCACAACGCATTGATTAGTGTTTATCCCCACAAGAGTGACTGGCTTGATATCCAGACCATCACTGGTGACGACTCCTGGGCTCCGGAGAAGATGCGAAAACTCTTTCAGCGTCTGGAACGATCGCGATATGTGCCTAATGGTCTTCTCGGCCACGGCTTCGAAGGCTGGTTCGAAACCAGCCTAACAGACTTGGGTCTCGTTTTGCAGGATCTCAAACTTCTCTCCCTGGTCGTTGCGATTGGTACTGCCATGGGTAAAAGTGTCGGCAAAGTAATCTCAACCGTCGCTGGCTTGGCGGAGGTTTTGCTTTCTGATATCAACGTCGACACCCCGCTCCGTGACTCCACTGAGGCCGTATACCAGGTCCCCATCGCAGTCAATGTTCCGGAGTATAAGCGGAATGGTCCTCGCGAATTCATCCTCCAAACCGCCAATGCGGTCAACGAAGATGGCTCACGGAAATACCATCTAGATATTGCCCTCAATACCCTGGTAACCAATGTTCAGTTCGACAAATCTGGCCCTACCCCAAGGGCCATTGGTGTAGATTTCCTCAGAGGACAATGTCTTTACTCAGCTGATCCTCGTGCTTCTGGCGCTAAGGAAGGAGCCCCAAGCAGCGTCTCCGCAACCAGAGAAGTAATTCTTTCCGCCGGAGCATTTAATACCCCTCAGCTACTCAAACTCAGCGGCATCGGGCCCAAGGATGAGCTGGAGAAATTCGACATCCCAGTCCTCGTCGATCTCCCCGGGGTTGGCCAGAACCTCCAGGACCGCTACGAGGTTGGTCTTGTTGCAGAGACTGAAACCGATTTCCCCCTTACCTCCAAATGTACTTTCCTGACCACCGATCCGGATCCATGCCTTGAGCAGTACTTGACCGGCCACCTGGCTCTTGGAAAAGGAACTTACACGACCAACGGTCTTGCTGTCGCAGTGGTCAAACGCTCTTCTGCCGCCAGCGGCGATCCTGATCTCCTCATCGCTGGCGCTCCAGCCTTCTTCCCCGGCTACTATCCCGGCTACTCCGCTAAAAGCCTTTCCGACGCTCGTCACTGGACCTGGATCCCGCTCAAAGCACACACGCGCAACAATGCAGGTACTGTCAAGCTGCGCTCCAGGGATCCACGCGACATGCCCGAGATCAACTTCAACTACTTCGACGCTGGTGTCACGACGGACGGTGCTGATGAGAAGGATCTGCAGGCCGTTGTTGAGGGGATGGAGTTGTCACGAGAGATCTTCAAGAACGTGGTGCCCATCCAGGGCAGCTTCAAGGAAGTTTGGCCTGGTACTGAGCGAGCTAATGATACCGGGAGCCTCAAGGAGTTCATCAAGAACGAAGCGTGGGGCCACCATGCCTCGTGCACATGCCCTATTGGTGCTGACGATGACCCGATGGCTGTGTTGGATTCCAAGTTCCGCGTCCGTGGCGTTGAGGGCCTGCGTGTTGTTGATGCCTCTGTCTTCCCCAAGATACCTGGCTTCTACATTGCCGTTCCAATCTATATGATCAGCGAGAAGGCTGCGGATGTCATTCTTGAGGCTACCTCGGCTGTCTAAAAATAATAAATAAAATAAGGGTAGTCGTCAACCAGGTTTTTACGTGTTTGACCGTTGAGCCTTCCCTCCATATTAACGGAGTCACCGTACATATACATTCCGCAGGGAAGGGACTGAGTTGCCTTTCCAAATGAGATACCCGCCCTACTTTAGTTAATAGAAAGACGGGCCTGCCTGCATTGTACATTGATTTCAGTATTTTCTATATATACTTCCTTCTAATTTAGCCACTATTATTTTCCTCCCTTTACTTCGCTGGGCGATGGGTGCTTTTCAATTTGATCATAATAATGTTATGTGTACATATAAAAGCCGCTACTCATATCTATAAAATTCGACTCTTTAAACCGGTATCAACTTAGTCAGATTCATTGAGTGAGATAGAAGCAAGTTGGCCATGGTTCATCCTCTCAACTTTGTTCCTCAAAGAAGTGCTGGGTTTCTTAGATGAAGCTGTCGACACCTGAAGGTTCCTAGCTGTATATTCCATAGATAAATTAACGGGGGATTATGCTTCACCGAAAATGAGGTTTTGTTGCTAGAGCAGTGGACATGCATTTTATGATAGGTAACTATACAGATGTGTGTAACTTGTCAAGGAAGTGCTGTTGAGCCCCACTAAGTCTTAGTCATTAATCCATTTGCAGCTCCTCACCATCATTCAGCTGTCCTTCATATACTCATTCTATCATATTGGCTGAAAGTCTTAGGAACGCCTTTTGAGTCTAAAAGAACTGAAATAGAGCTCATCTTCGCTTCCTGACAACGGGATGTGTCCAAATATTCCCGCAAGCCCCCCGCCCTAATGTTTTCTACTGCCTTTGCTTCGCTCCATGGCACGAAGAGGGCGATCTCAGTCAGATATATGACAATGCCACCCTATACACCGCACCTATCTCAGGTCTCACATGTACCATTATTCCTCTGGTAGTGGGGTGGTATCAAACTTCTGTTGTACATCCAAGAGAAGCATTGGATTTGTATCCAATGTGGTTTCCTTTTGATTGGCATTGGTGGTGCCCCAGAGGCTCAGCGAGGTGTGCAACTTCCTTTGCAATGAATGGCTGGGCTCAACAATGGTATTTTTCCCATTATTTGCCTTCTCAGGCACCAGATGCCATGTGCTTTTTCTTTTCTTTATTATGCTATACAAGATACCATGAGAATTTATCTGCGTACGTCTTTATCTGGTTCTTATTATCATATTGCAAACAAGGGAGCCCATGAGCCCAAGTCCAGCATCGGATATCCCTTCTTGAATAATGGCTTCCGCCATGCATTGAATGATATCGCTTCGAAACATCTTATAACTTCTCACCGTGGGGGAGTTTTGTAGACTCGTTGTTTCCTTTTTTTTTTAACGGCGTTCAGACTCAACCCTAGGTCGTTCCCCGATTGACTGCTTATTACCTCCTGTTCTGGCCCCCAGATCTCGCGATCCAACAGCTGTGCACTTTTATTCCATTCTTTTTGCGCCTCTTTGATCATCTCTACAATCTAGGGCATGGGGATCGGGGCCTTTTTAGAGCCATTGGTGGTTATTACACTGCTTGTGGGGGGAACATGGATCAACCGATCGTCACAGATATCTCGTCCATTTACCCACGATACAACAAGTCATAATACGGTTACAAGTGATGAATTAACGGATAAAACAGTTGACAGCGTTGAGGATGGGCTATCAACGTTTACCAGTGCAGACGATTGGTCGTTGTCAAGCCCCTGTTACTGTTCCTTATCCCCATCTTTGCTTCCGGAGCAAGAACCTCCATGGAGAACTCGACAGATTTTGTTGTGGTCGTGGAAGAGAGAGGTTATGACGCCAAACACTGCTAAATATCGGAATCGATGTTTCAGCAGATTTCTCCGGAGATTCCCCTTTTTAGTGGAATGTTGGTACTGGGCATTGGTGTATTGGGTACGTCACCGTTTGTGCTAGAGTTTAGACAACACATGAATTATGCCTAAGTTTCTATGCTGACAGTATATATAGACATATCAACTTGCACGAGCCTTTACCGCAGTCACTCTTCAAGATGCAACAGTAGACATCGCACGAAAGCATGCATTACGGCTTATAAAGCTAGAGGAAAGTCTCCACATCTTCTGGGAGCCATACATACAACATTACTTCCTCCACCATCCGATGCTACTGACTTGGACTAATTGGCTCTACTCTTTTATTCATATACCTGGAACTATTGCCTTCCTTGTTTGGCTTTACTACTACAACATCACGAGAAATCGTCCTGAAGACCACTCTGTCAAGAAACTCGGGGGTTATAAAAGCAGTGTCCTTGCAGGTTCAGAGTTCTATCAAGCTCGCAGGCGGACTCTAGCATTTTGTAATCTGCTTGCATTTGTGGTCTTCACTCTGTGGCCGTGTATGCCACCTCGGCTTCTTAGCGATATATCAGTCACTGGGTTGGTTGGTGAGCTTTCAAGGAGCTATGGATTTGTTGATACAGTTCACGGGGTTGGTGGTGCAAGCAGTGTTTGGACACAGAACAAATTTTGCAACCAATACGGTCAGTGTCAAGATTTACAGCCTTCCATACGTGTGGAGTGTCTTGCTCACAGTTTCCTTACTCCTTACTTTTAGCCGCCATGCCATCTCTACATTTTGGATATTCGTTGATGATCGGAGCCACTATAACAACCATCCCGCTCCCTTCTAAGCACCATCCATCCCGAGCCTTACCTCCACATTTTATCAACCTTTCTCATCCGGGCCTCACCTCCAAAATCCGCCGCCCATCATGGAAGCGCATCGCAGCTATTATTTTCGGGATTACGTACCCGTTTACCGTTCTTGTTGCGATAGTGGCAACCGCTAACCATTTCATTCTCGATGCGCTTGCCGGCGCGATTATCTGCGGGTTAGGTTGGTGGGGAAATTCTGTCCTTTTAAACCTCCTTCCGTTGGAGGATTATCTTTTTCGGATATTGAGGATTCACAAGCCGGAGCAAGGGTCTCAATTCCTATCCCCTTTGCTTATTTATGATGATTGTGATGGAAACCACGCCAAAGACGCCATTAATTACTAAATTACGCACAAGTCCCCTTTTTTCCTTTTCATTACGCTTTCTTTTTGTTCTCCTTGGTTATCGCTCATTAATTATTGTATCCATGCGCCATTCGTCTACGGTGGATGTTTCACTCTGGTTAGTTTTAGTCAGGTTCAGCGGATTGCCTGATGGGCAGGAAGTTGTCGGACCTGATACGTATCGTTATCAGAAGCACCAACAGGAACTTCTCCCCATGTTAATGTCGTCTGAAAATCCGAGCATTCCGCCCTATTTCTGTGATTGTTTTGCTATATGCCTAGCTAATGTATAGTACTTCCTTTTTAGTCCTAGGATATGATGCCGTCTTTTTCATTGTTCTTCTCTCGATTGATGTTGGTCGTTTCACTGTCTGAGGCAAAATGGGAAAGAAAAACGAAATGACTGTCATAGAGCATGGCGTTTGTGTCCTATACCTTTGTTTACCTTTTCATCCTGTCGGCCGGGCTGCGTGATGCGTACAATTCGAGGATTTCTTGTGTGCCTCGGAAATGAGGACATAGACGAGCTTGTTCTGCTAGCACACCGTGGACCCGGATACGACCTGATTGATTTCCCTTGAATCCCCAATGTACCACATTGGCGGGATCGGGGTCTGGTATGGCAAGCCTCTCGAGAGCAAGCACCAAGCAAGGCGAGACGATGGATGGATGGACATTTCGCAGGGAGGAGGTGGTATTTAAGTTGGTGATCCTTTTCAGTTCTGCTTGGTCTAGCTACGTAGGTCTTTTATTATTATGACTTTACTTTTTCTCAATGCCTTGATGGGATATATATACCCTGCGCATTGGAGAACGAGCGGAAGTAGGAGAAATGGGGACGAGGAGGAAACGAAGGGAAGGGAAGATATGGATTGGGTTTCCAACATCTGTCGCCTGTCAGTTAAAGATAGATAGAGGCAGGCGTCTTGCTACTAGTATTTGTCTACTCCATTTTTCTTTCAGCAAACAAAAATCGGTTGCCGTGCCTTCTACGCGTATTCACACGTCCGGCGCTAGAAAATGCCACGACCAAATCTTAATACAGCACAGCACCGTCTTGGTCAATTGAAACAAACGAAGAGCTCAGACGTTAAACATATTCGTGATAATTGGGGTTTAATACTGTTGTTTATTTTACTTCGATTATTAAATTATGTATTTTCTACATGGATCGCTTGAGGAGAATTATCTCAAGCGAACTCTAAGAGCTACCCTTGCACTCCTAGAAATGAGGTTAAGAACTGGCTAAATAAAGTGAATAGACAAGTACATAAATTAGCAAATTAGTAGATAGAGTAAATAAAATAAGCAAGTTCTCTCTAGATATTCAAGAGCGGTAAAAAGGGAACAAAAACAGCATTTCATAGCTCCCACTGGGGATCATGAATGGGAGGGAGGGAGGAGGGTAAGCGATGGCTGGACCGACCGTAAAGCAGGCTGATGCTGCTTTTTTTCTTCCTCGTCCGCTGCCAGCATCATCATCCCTTCATTCTATCTACTATCTCAGAATCCGTCACATTCCACTCCGTGATCTGTGTTCTGCTGCGAGTTCTTCCGGCTGGTGGCCTGTTTGGATAAAAGAAAAGAAGACCAGGTCTTTTTTCTACGATAATTCCAGGACTATCCTACATTTACATATACTACTGTGGTGCATCTATATGCCCCTCCGTGAGCGAGCAAAAAATCAAAAAAAGAGGGGAGGAGATATTGATCATATCTCTGCCTGACTTTCTACTGGATTTGATTACATTTTATTCCTCTTGTTCCTTTACTGTTGGTTTTTTTTTTTTCGTCAAAAAGAAAAGTGCAAACGGGACTGACTGTATTGAACACAGCAACGCAACCCTTTACTTTGTTGGACTTGGATTTTTCTATCATTTACTATTCTTGAAAGAGCTTGGAAACTCTCCTAGAAGGGAGGAGAGATATAGAAAAAGACAAAGAAGAAAAAAAAGAAAAAAAGGAAGAAACCGAAGCTGTGAAGTTGAAGCCTCCATTCATCCGCCCGGTTGTGGTGTGAATCAATCAATCCAGGCCCAGGGCAGATAAAGGGAGAAGAAACACTCTGGAATTCGACAATACCTTCATACGAACCACCTGGCCAAGGCTAATAGAGAGCGGACTGCCGTCTCTGAGATCTATATCTACATCTGTCTGTTGTTGTTGTTGCAGTGGTGGTGGTTCTTCTGCTGCTTCTTCTGCTGGTGCTGGTCGCCGTCCCGAGTCTCGCCGCAGCGCCCTTTCCACACACGCGTTTCTTGTCTCACGCCACGATCTGCGCGCACCCAAGGAATCTTTCCACCGCCAACTCCCAACGCCAAACACACAACTCTCTCGCCCTCAACTCCCTCAACCCATTAACTCGCCCCAATCCACCCCGTCGACCACCGTTTCGCCTGGCCATCATCGCCTCTCTTCTCACCCCCTACGCCAGCTTTCCTATTCATTTGTTCTCTATCTGCTCTTTTTTCTCGCTGAGCTGTGCCCGAACACCATGGCAGAGGATGCAAACCCCGCCGCATCCCGAGGTGACTCGGCCCCCGAGACTACGACATCAGCAAACGCTGCTCCAAATACTCCTGGGTCTCCACGTCCAGACAAAGATGAACAGGCCAATATAAAGCCTGAAGACGCGTCGACCAGTAAGCATTCCTGCTTCATCCTCCTGCCCCTTCCCTACGTTGCATTCCGTCATCCCCCATTCCATTTTTGTTGGGGGGACGGAGTGCACTCTTTTTATACATCTTCTGCTGACCTGTCGCTGTCGACGTTCAAGGAATAGATACCGCTGCTTCTGAAAAACCCGAACCCGCTCCTATGGACGCCTCAACAGACGCCGCCAAGCCCGAGTCAGCCGCTGAAACACAAGAGCAAAAGACGGATGAGAGTGCTGCTCCGGCGGAAGAGACTGCTGAAGCTGCTGTCCCAACGGCAGATGGCGCCAACGGGACACCTGCTACTTCTAAAAAGTCGAATGCCTCAAAACGCAAGTCAACCGGGGGCGACACGGGGGGGAAAAAGTTGAACAGGAAGAAGTCTTCTGCTCGGATTACACACCTCGATGCCAAACCTGGAGAATACTACATCGCTCGTCTGAAAAGCTACGCTCCTTGGCCGTCAATAATCTGTGATGAGGAGATGCTCCCGCCTTCACTTTTGTCGACGCGTCCGGTTACTACGAAGCAGCAGGATGGCACATACAGGGAAGCTTACAGTGATGGGGGCAAGCGGGTGCACGAGCGCACGTTTCCCATTATGTTCTTGTACACTAACGAATTGTGAGTCGAGTTTTTTTTTTTTTTTTTTTTTTTTTTTTTTTTTTCCTTTCTCCCTTTTTAGAGAGAAAAATTATTTGCCCAATGCCCCTCAGCTGAATTAATGCGCTGGGCTCCTTTTTTTCCCCTCCGCATGGTATGATTACCGGATTAGAAAATATCGGAAGTACGAGCTAACAGAAATTGATACGTTTTCAGTGCCTGGATTCCAAACACAGACCTCACACCTCTCGACCCAGAGTCCTGTAAAGATGTAAATGAGAAAGGGAAAGCGAAAAACCTGGTTGAAGCCTACCATGTAGCCGCCGAGAACCATGATCTTCAATACTTTAAAGATATGCTTGCCGACCATCAACGGGCGTTGGAGCAGGACCAAGAGGAACGTGAAGCTCGCGCAGCAGCAAAGGCAGCGAAGCAAGAGAAGAAAAAGCGGAAGAGCATGGACGTAGCTGATGAGCACGAAGATGAGGCAGCAGAGACAGGAGCTGAGAAGCGAAAGAGCACGAAGAAACGGAAGAAAGATGTTGGGAGCGAAGCTGAGAGCGACAAGGTAAGCAGACGTCCCCGAAATTCTGTGGAGTTGCGATTTCTCGGTCGCACACCTTCGGGCGCTACTTTTGGGTGGTGCTTTGATGGAAGGACAGTTGGCTAATGGGGATTCGTTTTGTTTTGGTCGCACACAACACAGCCCGCAAAGACCCCGAAAACTGCCACTAAACTCAAATTGACCACGCCCAAAACTCCCGCGACCGGCGAGCCGGGGAAGAAAACTACAGCCAAACCAGCTAAAACGAAGGCCACCAATGCCAAAAAGGGCAAAAAGGAAGCCAAGGCAACAAGTGATGAAGATGCTACTGAAACTCCAAAGGAAGCTGAGCTTGAGAAGCCGCTTGATCCACAGGAAGCCAAGCTGAAGAAGGAGAAAGAAGGTAAATCATTTTATCTATCATCATCCATTGCGCTCGTTAAGTTTTACCGCTCCATGTTATTATTTTCTACAGCCGTTCCAACACATTTACAGCAACGAAGAGCTGTGCTGACCTGATTCCCAACAGTTCTCTATCTTCGCCACAAACTCCAAAAAGGGTTCCTTACACGTGACCAGGCTCCCAAGGAAGAGGAAATGGCGTCAATGTCTAGCTTCATCCAGAAACTGGAATCATATGTCGACCTTGAAGTCAGCATCATCCGCACAACCAAGATCAACAAAGTGCTGAAGGCCATTATCAAATTGAACTCGATCCCCAAGGACGAGGAATTCAACTTCCGCGGCCGCTCCATAAACATCCTGAACAAATGGAAGACCTTGCTGGATTCTGATATCCCCCCGCCAAAGGAGAAGGAAGAACAGGAGCCTGAGCCTAAACCAAAGGCAAATGGCCACAACCAGGTCAATGGGCGGAAGGCGGAAGAGGCGACTGAAGGGGATGATGAGGCTGCTGGTGGTGCTACTTCCACTCCCCAAGCGGATGAAGATGAACCTATGCCAGATGCCCCAGCGGAAGCAGGGGCCAAGGCCGACGGTGAGAAGTCAGGTTTGTCTCCTGCTAAAGGGGAAGCGGAGACTGTGTAGGCTTGAGGTATAATTTGTTACCTAATTTCCAAGTGCTTTCGCCTGCCCATATCTTTTTTCCCCTAAATTTTATTTTATTATATATTTTACTTTCTTGTGTCTAGTTTCGTTTGTTAATCTTCGCCTCGTTTGTGCGTGTGCTTTTGAAGTAAGAAGTCTGAGTCTATGAGTGAGTGAAACCCGTTTTTTCCGAGGTTTTCATTTACTTTATTTTATTATTTCGCTTTCATTTCTTTTTCTTCCTCCGTTGTTATTATATTTTTCATTTTTTCCAACTTCCCTCTCCATTCGATAACATCAAGGATGTACCGGTATATTTTCTGGACAGATTATGCGGCTCCGCCTAGTTGGGCAGTGCGAGGGAAATGGGCCGTGGATAATACAGGGAGATGACGGATATAGAATGCTCCCTAGCAGGTATTGGGAGACGGTTGGGGGTAAGTTGTTTTCAAAAAGCAATCATCAGCCAGGATTATGCATGGAGATTTCTCTATACGCCTATCCAACGGGGCGTGATGGGGGCAAAATGTGACCGTCAGCCCAACGAGAAAACGAGGTCAGGAAGGATGAAAGAGGAGAAATGGAAGAGGATATTAATAAAAAGTGACACCAGGGTTAGGGGCAGGGGAAGGGCATTTTGCCTGTTTGCTTGGTTGGTTGCTTGCTTGGTGCATTTTAGAAAAACGACAAAACTGTTTTTGCATTAGCAAAAAAGTAAAGCAAAAGCAAAAATTGAAAGCCAAAAAAAAAATAATAGGTTGCATTCGAAAAGAAGTTTGATTGATATAGGTGAGGAGGGTGAGCAAGAAAAAAATATATCAGACAGTGTTCTTATCTTTTTACTCTATTTTCCAGTCTCTTTTCTCTTCCTTTTTATATATACTTATCTTCAGTGATTTCTGTTTCCCGGTTCATTTTCTTTCTTTTCTTCCTTTTTTGTTTTTCCTCTATGCAATCAAAAACTACGCTTCACTGAATGGAAATGGGATAATTTGGCGGTGGGTTTTGTCTGTTCTGTTCTGCTGTCTGTTGGCTTTTTGTGCTTTCTTGCTGTTTTTTGTATTGCTGCTTTTTCATCTGTTGGTCTTGCCTACTCTCTTATTTATGTCTCTCTCCCTTTTTTAACTCTTGAATTTGATTCTCACTTTCTGAAGTTATATCTATGTAAAGTCTGACCTTTTCTTTTCTTTTTTTTTTTATTTT
>JAFEJD010000521.1:0-15386 GCA_018296065.1 Blastomyces percursus
ATCTCGTCGACAGATTGTCTCTTTGGGTGTAGCTTAGCCAATGCGTAGTAGTAAACCCGCTTCGCTAACTGTTTGACCTCGATGGCCTGGTTGGATCTTTCTATGGCAAGAATGATGTTCACAGCGGCGGCGAACTGTGGTGGGACTTCCTGTATCCGATGATGGACCTTGTCGTTTTTTAGGATAACCTCCAGCTTTTCGTTGGGATAAGTCTTTTCGAGATCTGCTGCAGTAGCAAGGTCCTGAATAGCATCAGAAGGCCGTTCCTGAGATACGTCACTGCCTTGGGCCCAGCCGGAAGACGAGTTGGACGACGTTCTCGGTCGCTTCTTCGGTCGCTTCTGGACGGATGCAGTATCGCGTGCAGTATCGGGGGGAGGATCCAGAAGACCTTCGCTGAATAGATGTGCCTTATTGAAAATGCGTCTCAGGATCTCAGCCTTTTGCGAGAGTTAGCTCTGGTGTTGCCAAAAACCCGGGTAACTTACCTCAGCCTCTGTGATATCAGAAAAATTCTCTGCACGTAGCTTGTGGCAGAAACATGCCATTGTTGTAGGTGTTCCGTCTTTGAGGCAACCAGCCCAACTTGAGGGGAAATATAAATGAAATTCAGTACTCGAACTAAGCCCAATTCGTTTGACTGTTGTACGCCGTACAAGTGTCCGCCCAAACAGAACTAGCGTTTCTCGGCACGAAATGCCTGTGCAGCAGAGTGGGTCCTTCGAACAGCTTGGTTTGTGAATTTGGGCAAGCTGCATCCGAATGCTGTGTCTATCTCGAGCTTAGCTATTGGATATCCTTTTGTGGAAGAACAGCGCGACATTACCAACTGGAAGAAGGTTGACCTTCGCCGCAAGAACTCGAATTCGAGTCTTGCTACAGGCTCCGAAACGCCCACTGATCAAGAGTCAAGAGACGGAAAGAATGCCAAGTACAGAAGCGCTATGAAACCCTCCTCGCTACTAAAGGCAGCTTCATGCGCAAGTCAGAAACATCTTGTTGGCCTTAGCCTCAAAACTGCCCCTCATGATGCCACCCACCTTGCGCTATTGCAATTCAAAGTGGAAGTTTACCATACCAGTCAGGAAGGGTGTAGAGATGTGTTCAACTGTCATTGCTACAGGGACAGTCTCCTATTTGGAGTTGTGGTTTCGCCCTTGCAGTGTCTCAGAAATTCTCACATTCTTCCAAAGCTCATCCTGGTCCTCATCAGGTACAGTGTCATCGGGTTCGGTGCCTAGTATTGTCTCTTCCTTGTTGGGCAATGGTGTGTCTTGAAAGTGAAAGCAAATGCCACAAACTTCACAACCGCAGGATAAGCATTTTCCTCGTGGATCTGGCACGCCTATGTATTCACAATAGCAACATTTAACAAGGCTTTGGCGAATCCTTCTCCCCTCCTTCCTTGCCTTCTTCTCCTTCTCTCGCTGTGATCTCAAAATCTCCTCCCACAATACCCTATCATCTGTACAACATTCAGAATCAACTTCCAGTGGCTGGTTGTCATCCTTCCTTCTCTTTTCTGAGGGCTCTTCCGGCGGGTCATTGTCTGAGCCCAGCACTCCTGCTTGGTCTGAAACGAAGCCTATACACACCACGCCATAGCCTGATTCGATGACTCGCCGATACAATGGACTGCAGCCTCCAGAGCCATGGATCTTTGTATCCCCAGTCACCAGCAGATTCACACCACTCCCGCATCTCCATCGGGGCGTTATTAAACCCCAGCGGAAGATCTGAATCCTATACTCCCTCGAATCCCCCGCACTCTTCGATCTCCGTAGTAACGAGCGAATGTAGCCTTTGCGTCCTGAAACCCCAGAATCCTGATCCAAGCTGTTTCTAAGATGGCGTGGGACTTTTTGACAGCATTGGCGTCTCCAGGATGCCCCTTGGGGTGCATATCACGGGGACGGAGTCGAGTTGGTATGCTATTATGGCTCCTGCTGATCTCGATCGTTTCGTCCCTGTTTCCCCTAATGTCACAAACCAAGCTGTTCGAAGGACCCACTCTGCTGCACAGGCATTTCGTGCCGAGAAACGCTAGTTCTGTTTGGGCGGACACTTGTACGGCGTACAACAGTCAAACGAATTGGGCTTAGTTCGAGTACTGAATTTCATTTATATTTCCCCTCAAGTTGGGCTGGTTGCCTCAAAGACGGAACACCTACAACAATGGCATGTTCTAAGTTACCCGGGTTTTTGGCAACACCAGAGCTAACTTGTATCCTCCTGCCGGCCTTTCCGATCGACCTTAAGCAAGTCCCTAAAGCGGAATGTTTCCCTCTCCAAGTGGACAGGGAAACCACCCCACTTTAGGACATCCTGCATGGCTGAACAGCCAGGATGCCGGGCCTGGTGGGGCGGCGGCTGGTTCCCCGCCCACTGGCCGCCAGGCCCATTACCGCTAGTTACGTTCATGCCAGGGCATCGCCCTACACTGAGAGCGAAGGGAGATGATCAACATATATAGCGTGACGCTCCTGTAGGCCAAATGTCATGTCAGGTCTACAAAGTGCGAAGACATTTCTCCCGGCTCATCTCGAGGTCTGATACAACATTCTCCAGCTCATGGCTCTGAAAACTCTCTTTGATATCTTTATTGTTAGTTTCATCTGACGGCTTGTTCCATAGAAGATCAGACAGGGATACTAAGCCTCTTACTTACTTGGGTTTACTGGTTGGGATCTGGTTGGACGGCAGTGGAGACGGAATTATCGTTTATGGCGGATGATCAATAGTATATATATCCTTGGCACTGTGGGGTTTGGTGCTCAGAAAGAGACCGCTTGCTCCAACCTCCAACTTCAGAATTCGCTCATCCAACCCCCACAATGGAGATTGAAGTGGTGAAGTCCTTTACGACCGACTTGGAAAAAGCCTGTAGAGAGGCCGAGAGACATGGAAAACGTCAATTGGATCCTGACTTCTTTTGTGAAATCAGTGTAAGTGTTCAGCACTGTGCGTCCTCTATAAACAGCAAGCTGACTTGTCCCAGGTAAAGACGCGCTTAATCGCATTCCTGACTGTTCTCCCAGCTGAGATCAAGGCCGTATTGAAATCACGCCGTCCCAGGCCTGAGCCTCAAACTGAGTCCAAAATCATACTCTCCCCCAGTATCGAGCCTTCCTTCAACACGTGGAAATCGAATGTGGAAGCTTTCTATACACAGGTTGATGATGAGTTTGAAGATTATCAGTGCGCACTTAGTGGCGCTTACGTGTTTTTGGACCGAGTTGAAAGGCGTTATGAAGCGGATCGAATTCGGAGAAGAATACTTTATGTCGTTTTCTCGTCCATCAAAGACCTGTCTGGTCGTACGCGGCTGCGGGACACAACTCTTGAAAAGTTTGTGCAGATTATTATGAGGTCTGGGTTAGTTGATGCCTCATCAGAAGTTGTTGCGCAGAATCTAGGAACCTGGTGTTCCAGAGGCGACAAATACAGGAGCCTTGCAGGTGATGTGGGCGGTCTTGGCAGTCTTTTTTTGCTTCCTGAGAAATATCCAGATTCATTGTAAGTTGCCCGAATCGAAAAGCACCTTCCGTTTATTAACCTTGCAATAGTTGGGAGCAAAGGTTGGCGCAAAGTGGCACCACGCGTGAAAAAACGATTGAGTCGCTTAATCGACGAGGCATTGGCGAGGAAGCCACCCGTATCGGTGCCGATAACCTTGCGAAATCCATTATTAATCACATTGTTTGCAAAGTGGCTCAACAATTAGCAGAGTGGGAAACTGAAGAAGGGGGCGTTATAACACAGCCGTCAAACGCAATAACTTCATTGCCGCAATACCATGTTTGGCAACGAGATTCAACTGGAGACGTGGTAATGGATGACTGTGCTGGGTTTCGCGAGGATGCAAGCTATCATAATGAAGGGCACAGGACAGTGAACGTTTACAACGACATACCCCAGTTTCCTCTCAGAGATGGACTAAGTTCTATCAATCAGCCAGTCTGTCGGCCTATAGGTACAGCCTACACCTCAACTGACTTCCACGAAGATGGGTCACACGAACAGAACGGGACAGTCGACTACGCGAATGTTTACAACGACATACCCCGGTTTCCTACGGATGGGGCAAGTTCTATCAATCAGCCCATCTGTCTGCCTATAGGTACAGCCTACACCTCAACTGACTTCCACGAAGATGGGTCACACGAACAGAACGGGACAGTCGACTACGCGAATGTTTACAACGACATACCCCGGTTTCCTCTTGCAGATGAGGCAAGTTCTAGTCAGCCAATCCATCTGCCTAGCAATATCTACAACTTTTATGGCTCGCCTCTCCTAGGCAACACTTACAGCAGCAATGGGGTATTCGATTTCCAACATAGCATCCTAGCTCCTAGCAATACGTACAATGACATCGATCCATTTCCCGCTTCTGTGCCTCGAACATGCCAGTCTCAGCTTATTGACGAAACCAATGCGCGCGCAAGCTCTTTCACTCATTGTCAGGCCTGAAATCACGCCTTCCTAGTCTCCCACAGTTCCTACCAGCCTCCGTGACCGACGTATCATGATCGGCGACCCCAAATAGCCAAAAATCCGACACCACCACCGCGACCTTCAAATTTCTGCGGCAAATCACCAGATGCTAACAGCACTTCCCCACTAGCGAGGCCTATGTGTTCGCCCGGAGATCCGAAGGCTGGCAGTCCTTCTGAAGAAGTGAGCTCGCCAAATGCAATAATAGTGAAGGCTTTGCCGGCGGTCGGTTGAACTGGCTGTTGTACATAAGACCGTTCGATTTTTGTGTAGAGGATAATATGAGACTGTTCCAGCCGTACGTTGTCAGGCGACGTGTCCAATATCTTGGCCGCGTGTTTTTGGCCCTCGCCCTAATCTCAGTGTGTTAGGAAAATACGTGAATGTTTCATAAGTGTGAACTGACCTTGCAATATTGATCTGCTACCTGTTCCGTTTCTGTTGTGTGCTTTAGGCTGTAAAATGGCCGGCCAAATGTTGTATCCAGCAAATGTGGCTCTGTCGCGGCCACTTGACGCATGAGTGCATTGCGCACTTTGTTTGCGAGATCCGGATCCAGTATTGCCTCTTTTGATGGCTTCATCACTACTAATCCTTTTCGAGAAAACGAGGTGCAGAACGTGATGTGGAAGGAGAAGGACGATTTGTCGCCACCAGGAAATAATGGCGGGGTAGTTATACCTATCAAGACTAAAACTGTGCGTTTGGTTCGTAGACCGAGTCTGTGCTTTAGCCAGAACTTCGAGTGTGCCGTCTGCGTTTCGTATAAGTGTATCAAACTGATAACGCATGAGGGATAAACATGCCTATATACGTTGGGGATTGTCCCCAACACTCATAGAGGGTATGCTTTCTGTCGTTTCATGCTTCTACTTCACGCAAATGGGCAAATGGGCAAATGGGCATAGGACAGAGATTGTTGCATGGACTAACGGCGTGAGCGGCGTATCATTTTGGACAAATTTGACGCCCGTCTAGATTTTTTGTTTCCGCCCATCCTTGAGTGTTGTAGTGGCAGAGTGGATAGGGGGAAATGATATCCGATGGCAACACCTAGGAGGAGTGTTATACGAGTGTATTGATGCGATGTTGGATGACAAACGGAGTCCATGGCGGCAGCTCCCATAAATCACTATCAACATCAATCGGCAGCACTCATACATCATTATGAATATCTAAGGACGGCAGCGAGCGCATGTCATCGACGTTTTCCCCGAAACTTGTTTCTCTAGGCAGCAGGCAAGTGGGGCGGTGATAAAACAGCTGGGGATGGTGGAAGGGCAAAAACGACGGACTGTGCAACGGCCTTTTTGCGCTGCCTGTCCTTTGCTCGTATGTCGGGTTACAAATTGGCGAGTGGGTGTGTGGACTATGCTTGTAGTCGGTCTCTGAGTGATCCGTGCTCAGCGTGGGTGATGCTGTGTAGATCTGTGATGGTCGTCGAGACGTTACGATTGTTGGCATCTGATACGGCGATGTAACGATTGCAGGAGTGAGAGGCGAATGGGGGGGAGATGTGGTGTAAGCAGTGCGCTGGATGGCGACGTGGATGGGAGGTGGATATTTGAAAGGCTGTGGTATGGGCTATGTGAGCCCGATGAATATGTATCGATCGAGCCTCTTGACCAATGGACGACTTCGGTATTCATTTACGATCCATTAGATAGCCTCTTTTAGAGAGAACTGTGCGACGGCAAATCGCGGCCGGTATTGATTTCCATGGTGTGCTCTTAATGAGCCTTGCATGGCGGATTATGTTCTAATGAGCAGATTAATACCCATCGAGCTCCGCATAGTAAATAAGGTAGCCTACTGAGTTGATGGCCTCTGCAAGATGGTACTTTGAAAATCTCATGCGTGGGCTGCGTGCAGCGGGTTGTTTTCCTCCAATTGTTGGAATGAATCCTGAATAGATTTCTCTTTTTCCATCTGGGTATAAATGCGCTCGGACGCACAGGCGTCGGTCCAGATGCTGGGACGGCGGCTGGCTCCATGCCGATCGATCCACTCCTTGACGCGATCCCATGCTAATCCGAATCCGTGCTCAACATGAGTGCGTGTAAGTCGCCCAACCCGAGTGGTATCATCTGTCTTTAGTGGTTATCTCAGTTTTGAAGGACACTATTTCAGGACAAATAACCGTTCGGTTGCAATTCTCGCAAGTAATTGCCTCAGATCTTTTCCGACACCGACTTTTCATATGCTGAGAATAGCGCTTTGTGTCGACCATCTCCTTGCAAAGGCTACGGAGATGGCGAGGAGATGGCGAGGAGAAGATTGGCGAGGAGATGGCGAGGAGATGGCGAGGAGACTGGCGAGGAGATGGCGAGGAGATGGCGAGGAGACTGGCGAGGAGATGGCGATGGAGATGGCGATGGAGATGGCAATGGAGATGGCGATGGAGATGGCGATGGAGATGGCGATGGAGGTGGCGAGGAGATGGCGAGGAGATGGCGAGGAGACTGGCGAGGAGACTGGCGAGGAGATGGCGATGGAGATGGCGAATCAGAGCAGAGCAGATTTGTTGGCGTAGACGTAGAAAGAAGATGAGATTTGATGGGGTCATAGACAGATAAGCAGATGAATAAAAAAAATTCAATGATGAAGGGCGGACTAGTGAAAATTTGAGATGATCCCAGCGCTTGAAGCCCTGGTCACCCTCGCGAGCATCTGGGCTTCGGGCAGTCGAGTCGCTCACAGAGGTTGGGGAAATGCACACTGCGGTAGTGGCGACTCAGATCTGGGCAGCGGCCGAAGCTGCGGATGCTTGTCTCGCAGATTCAAGCCAGCTGGCACAAGATTAGGAAGTTTTGGGGGTTGTTCGGGATATGGACGCATGGTCCGGTTGCTTTCGTACCCCTGATGTGGTCGGTTGGTCTGATAGCTCAGAATCTGGACCGGCAATGGGCGGGGACAAGGCTCATCCTGTTGGCAACGACCCAATGCAAAAGGAAAGTTTCGGAATCAGTAGAAATCAGTAGAAATCAACGAAACCCCGCGAATTTGATCGATCGGCATGGAGCCAGCCGCCGTCCCAGCATCTGCTCGCGCTACTCACCCACTAGGTGAGGAGCGCGAAAGAAGACCAAGCGCTGTGGGGCTCTAAACGCCCCTGCGCCCGCAATGACAGCCCGTGGGTGGCCTGTCAGGTCGCGTCTCTTGCAGCGTCCTGCACCCACTAGGTGAAGAAGCGCGCCTGTTGTCAACTCTGTCCCGAAGCCTCCGAGGGGCACAGTCGCGCCCTTTGTACCAACTCATGCTTGCTATATCCTAATACGGAATGTCATCGAGATTTACCCGCAAACGGTGAGTCTTTTTCCTTATGGATTGAACACGCTGGCTAACATCTGTTTCAGGCCGCATCTTCTACGGCCCATCAACTGAAAACGATATCAGGATCAGACCGGGAGGACTTGTGTTTTTGCCAGGAGAGCCAATAAAAATTGGAAATACATTCACAATTGTAATACCCCTTAATGTATCCGGCATGGTAAAAATTGGAGGGCAAACCACCAGAAGATACCATCTTCGTCGTCGTCGAATCAGACATACCAAAAAGAATATATTCAACTGCGAGGGCATTAGACCGGAATAGACCAAGTCGGAGGTTTGGGCAAAGAGCAGCACTAACCCGCCAAAACAAGAGAGAAACCATTTCCATCGTTTTGGTCGTCTCTCCTCAATCATTTGTTTATACTTTTCCCACGCGATACGACCTCCCTCAAATGATTCCAGCTGTTCCAATGTGTAGCTTTCAGTTCGTCCACAACCAAGATCTATCACCGCACACGGTCCACGAAAATAGTCCCGGACCACAATTTTTGGCCCAGATTTTGGACTAGGAGAAGTTCTAGTCGGATCTGGAAGTCTGATTGAATCAGACTTCCAGATCCTTTCGGCTTAGCGCCATGCAAGCTCTTTGGCTTCCGGCTCGTACCATTCGATTTGCGTTGTGATCATCAATTATATGCAGTGCCGAGGGTCCTTGGATACTCGAAAGGCATATGATAAACCATTGCCAACCTGAATACAAGGAGTCGCCCAGATATCTCTGCACAGAGACTTGAACCAAATTATTAACCAGAGTCTGATCATCAATGCCACATTTTTCTTTAAAATAGGCCTTAGCTGTTGTCTCCACATTACTCTGAACTCTCTTCTTTTGTTCTTTTTTGGTTCTCCTCTTTCTTTTGGGCTTAGGAGCAGGAGGAGTATGAGGAGCAGAAGCAGCAGGAGGAAGAGGAGGACCAAGAGCAGGTAGAGCAGGTCGAGTGATAGGCTGAGTTGTAGGAGTTATGGGTGGAATAGTCTGCGAAGGAAACGAAGGCGAAAGCAACGAGGAATGAATGTGGCTATCGATACCATCACGGAAGACGGAACCACCAATCTTCAATGAAAAAGAAAATGGTAAAGGAAAAATGATATATACCCCTTCATTACATAGCTAGCTATTCATTTCTAACTACACGGCCTAGAATGGATAAGACTATGTTGAGGCGGCTAATTTGAGACCCAGTCTTCATTTCTCCATTCCTCCATTTCTGCACATCCTTATTTCATTCACTCTCTTGAAGCAGTTCCAAAAGGCGCCTCAGTATTCTATGAAAAGAGGCTTAAGGGCACTTCTAACCTTCCTTCATGGATCACCCACCTTCCCATTTCGTCCACCATCCATCTCGCTGTCCCTCTCGCCCGCCTCTCGCCCGCCATCCCTCTCGCCCACCCTCGTAGAGACGTCAGCGGAGCTCGTTCAGGATCCTGACTGCCACCAAAATTGTATACGAGCCCGTAGCGCTGATTTTGGGCACCCAGGTGGTTTTATTTCTGGAACTTTCATGAAGAATAGTGGATGCTGGCCATGCTTTTTGTGAAGAATAGGGGATGTTGGACCATGCTTTTGTGAAGAATAGGGGATACATGGCCACGAAAAACCTTGGCCATGGTAACTACGTGGTCGAAGTTGTAGATAGAACCACGCTGATATGACTAATCGGGTTTCAATAACTAGCTGAGAAGTATATCGGGCTCGGGATTTCCCGTCGACCATGTTAGGTTAATCGCCCCAGACATCAATACCTAGAGTTATTACACGCAAGCTACTACATAGTAAATAGCGAAAGTGATTGCTTGAATACGTTCATATTGACTCTTAGTACTACTGGTGGCTCATATAGACAGGACATATTCTTGGATGGATAACAAACTCAGAATCGTGCACGGATCTAGTCTAAGTGCCAGGCTACGCGCCTTTACATGGTTTGATTGATTTGCTGCAGGCCAAGATTCCGCGTTGAGCACGGTGCATCTGCGATTGTATTTCCCGAATGGGGAATGTGGCTATCAAAGTGAGGGGAGGAGGTCATGCACTGTAGAGACTCACGTTGGGCTTATAAGGCATGCCGCAACCCCTCGCAGCAGGAGGGATTTTGCCTTCTCCTTCAGTCGTCCGGAAATCGACAACAGCAGCTATGGCTAACAACCAGACTCTCCTAGACTACCTGATGGTGGCACCTCCAGGCATCCCTACAGAGAATACGAACAAAACGCCCAACACCACAAATTCCCATTATTCCTATAGGGACATTACCGACGTTAGTCCCTGGCCCGAATTCACATACGCTCATATCATGCAGCGTTATGTGAATGTGCTTCAACAAACACAGATTGCGAGCGAACCAATGCCAAATACCCCTGTACCGGCTATAAAGACTGAACCGATGTTCGCCTTCCGTTTCAACACATATATCCATAATCGATTGCGTCGTGCGCTGCGAGCGGGTTTCCAGCGCCTTGCACCTCAGCTCGCAAATCTGCATCTTACTCCTATGACGGTCGATGTTGGAGATGCAGCGACGATCGTCGACAACTTCCGACCAGACATTGCGTTTTTCCAGGCAGGCAGCGCAATGGGTACCTCGCCAAACCGCTGTCCCGGCGACCTAAAAGTGTCATGGAAGTGGGGAAGTGGCTGGAAAACGGCATTGGATGAGTTAGATCGCAGGGAATTTTACCAAGTTTTGTCACAGGTCAACTATTACATGAAACAGAATAACGCTCGGTACGGCTTCGTCTTGACAGATACCGAATTGGTACCCATTAAACGGCTCGATGGAAATGGCAGACTCCTGCTCGCACAGCCTATACAATGGGAAACAAAAGGACCCGAACGGTTAACTATTCTTTTGGGATTGTGGTATCTTGGGATGCTGGGTGCGGCGAATAATGACTGGCGGCTTCTATAATTTGCCTCTTTTTTGGTGTATCCCTATGGTCCGGGATAACGAGTCATAGTCCTAGTAGTATTTTGAATTTGGTGACAGGCCGTCCTTTTGATCTTTTTCCTGTGGAGCTTGTTAGCCATTATGAAATTGGCCGAAGGAAGCAATGAGTTGTTTGGGAGAACAAACAAGCTTAAGTCCACAGCTTTCAACACATCTAGTTTCAAACTCAATCCAGCCACGCTCCCTCTCTCCAATGTAGGTTTCATTAGGATAAACAATTGCAACATCAAAATCTATCCAAACAACCCTTTCAGGATCACCAGGAACAATCAAAACGTTCTTTGGGTAAGGATCGTTATGCTCAATCAAAGCCAAATGAATCTGTCGAATGCCGATGTTGACCTTCTCGAAGCGCTTCTTGCTATAAGTGACAGAGTTCATTGGCACAGGATTCGGCAGGTACTCAATCAGAATTGCACTGGGAAGGTCAATGTCGTGCTGAAAGGCATCCAGATGAGGCTCCCAGCTGGTTGGGTTTACAGCAAGCATATAGCCATAGAACTTTGGCACGAAGCCACCATCACATATTTTGAACCGCTTTAGGCTGCAATAGGCTCTGATTTCACAGCGAGTGCGATTCAAATCGCGAACGCCGTCGTTGGCATACCCAGGATCCTTATTGTTGTGGAACTGTATCCGCATCATTAGAAAAGTAGAAAAGTAGAGACGCACACATGCTGAAAGCACATACAACTTTCAAAACCCGTGGCTTGCCATTGTAGTTGACATGGAATATCGATGATGTCTCTGACTCCTTTAGAATTGCAATGAGCTCCATCTCTGCAAAATCGATGGCAATCTTGAAGTTTTCATCAAATCCAGTCTCATCGCGGTAGATGGTGTTCTCCGGCCCAAGTGGCGTAATGAAAGGGTCTGCCATGGATGTAGGTAAAAAGGAATGGTGTTGCACGAGAGTTATCGAAAAAGCGAATGGGATGTGCTGTCACAAAAACGAGAGAGACTGGAGCTTAAGTGAGATCTTGGATGTTGTTGGAAGTCAACAATAAATAGTCGGTGTAGGTATGTGAAGTCCACGGGTGTTCCGAAAAGTGTACCAGCGCTGTCATGTGACAATCCGCGCCAGCTGACTCAGCCACAGCACACCGGCTCCTGCTTAACGTCATTCCGCCTCACCACCGAACTCCTCCACGCCCAGCTTATACGAGCTGCAGGCGCCTCGCCAGCGTGTCGCCTACGCCATGGTTCTTTATATGTGGTTGAGGCCGTAGATCTCTATGCAGGCAGGTGGTGGTGACAACAGCTACGCAGTCTATAATATTATGGAAATATTAACAAAACCATCAAAACTCGCTAGGAACTAGATGGGCGGGAATCGTCTATAGAATAGGGTTATCAACGATTCGTCCTCCGTATCTGACTGCAAAGAAGCGCCTCCACACAAATTTTCTATTCAAGGTATGGCTTCTCCAACTATCCAAATTACCCAATCTCCGCTCCTTTTACCTTCACTCTTCCAGGATCGATTCAGGTTCCGCTATAAACTGTGTGGACAAAGAACCTCTCATCTTTTCCTCTCTAGGAAAGATCGTAACGCTTCAGTTGCCGGCGCATGGTCTGTTCACATGCCTGATATAAGGAAGAGGTTCTCTGAGCATACCTGCGCTGAGGGGTACCTATCGGCTGGCAACAATCAGCATTGAAGTGCGGGATGCATGAAGGTCTGGCATGGTTACCGAAGTCTATCGCCCAACTCCCGGTACCGGTTCCGATGTCCAGCACATTCCGCGGACCTTGAATAGGAGATCAAAATGGGCGACCCAGCCAACGACTTTGTCCACTAAGCTCAACCATAAGGATACTGATTTCAGCAGGAAATGGCCTCATTAGCATTGACCGGTAAAGCTCGAAGTCGCTTTTTAGAAGCAGCTGTCTTGCTCCACACTCTAGATCCCGTACGCGGCGAACCCACCACACACGATCTAGATCACGGAGAGATTGCCCAGAACAGAGAACAATTTCTCAAGTGGAAGTTTTTAGATTCCTTCACTCTTATATGTGCTGCTCGTGAGGGCGGCGATATTGTGTCTGCGGCATGCATGGAAGAAGGCCAACCAGAAGGAACAGTACGGATTAGGAAGGTTGCGGATGGGACCGCAAGTTGAGCCTAGAAAGCAGATTGCCCACGTTCCGAAAGTTATCAGTTCTTCCATATGTAAGTTTTGAGAGCTCCCACCTAATGTGGCTAGGTTCCGGCTAGGGAAGTTATTAGAGGGTGCGAGATTAGGTTCGCAAATCTCCCACATCCCAAGTTTCTAGGTCGATGCTCATTACCTTAATGATTCTGGAGGACTCTTTCTAGTCTACGTAAAGTTACCTAATATGGAAAAGTTCTGTTCTCGCTCTTGTTTGGAACCTCCCCAAGTGTCATGCTCACTTTCCGTTTGGCTCCCTTCCATTTCAGAGCTTGAAGCCGGAGTTCCAGCATATGCAAGTGATCCATCAGATTCTGCAGAATTGAACCACAGGCACAAGAATACTCCCTCAGTGATGGATCCTTCGGTGGAGAATTGGGCATCGATGGCGTGATTATCACCGCATCAGTGTTCGATGTATGCCTCTGGTCAGATGCTTGAGACTAGTTGGACGATAGTTATGGTTCGGGGATATGATGATGGCCTGGATTTAATGTTTGGGCCCACCGTTGGAGGCCCTTGATTTTCTATCGTACATGCGTCATTTTTCCCTCCTAGAAAGTTTAAAAATTTTAATGGAAGTTAGTTCAATTTTGCAAATATTTTTAGCATCAACAGGAAGCGCCGAGGCCGTACCCTAGACTTTTGCTACCCATATATTAACAGGAAGCGTAGAGGGTGTTCTTTAGATATCACAGAACTTCCCTTATTGTGGTAGACACCATTCCACCTCTCCAAGCTGGCTCTATACGTCCTCGGCAAAAATCATGAACTAGCCTCTCTCATGGGCCAAACCTCCTTGCACTGGCCCGAGACATGTTATTGCGTTCGCCGGGATCGAAGAGAGTTCACCCTGAGATATCCTTTAAATTTAAAGCTTTGACTTGCTAACTGCCGTTCGAATGTTTTAGGCTAGCGCGCCAAGAGTGGATCTGTGGGATCCCCTTGGGTGCGAGACACTGTCATATCACCCGGTAATTATTTTCACGTCCCACAATACCCGACGTGCATCCTTCACTTGGAGCTTACCCTCCCTGGCCTGTTTTGAGAAACTTATACTGGTTCTAATGGCGGAACCTGTCTCCCTTGCTTCCGGTATCATCACCCTGGCGGGTTTTGCTTTGAACGCAAGCAAATCGCTGTATCAGGTGGTTGAGAGCTTTCGCAGCACCAAAAGGGCAGTTCGGGAGCTGAAGGAGGAGCTTGAGGCTCTGGATGGGGTTTTACAATCCCTCCAGCAGGCGTGCCGTGGTCTATGGGGATGAACTGGCTGGGCTTAGGCTCCCACTGCTCCGCTGCGGCAAAGCTTGCAAGGACTTCGAAGATGTGATCAACAAATGCGTGACGCATTCGGCGGGTTCAAAGACCGGCTTCCGAGATTGGGCGAAGTTGACATACATGGGAGAAGATATAGGCCGATTTAAATTGATGCTGGCAGGATACAAATCCACGATTAATATTGCACTCGGAGATGCGACTTTGTATGTCTTCCTAAGGCGTATCTTCCGGATGGAGCTGATGATATGGTTTATAGCCGCAGAACAACTGTTACTGCCACCGTCCTCAACGAGTATAAAGATATGATAGCCAACACAACCTCCGATCTTGAGATCATCTCAAGGAGTTCGAAGATAAACTTGACTCTTTCATCCCAAAGGGAGCTAAGATGGAGCAAGAAGATAGCGTGCAGTGGGACCGAATACAGGAGGAGAGGAATAGTACTAAACAGTGCCTCCAAATCTGCGCTGACGCCCTTGAGCACATTGACAAACTTCGGCCCAAAATCTTGACCGAAGCCCTTACGGCTCCCAGCCCAGCGTTAGAGATCGATATGATTGGCAATTTCAATTCTAGCTCATCCAAACATGTCACCAACTGCATCTTACAGGAGTACAGACAGAAACTGTTGGCGGCATCTTTGGACCTCGAAAAACACGCCGAAAGACTGAGGACCAGACTGGAAGCGATGTCGCTAGCAGTCAAGATGGAGGAAACAGCCGAGTGGGATCGGATTCAGGACGAAAGGAATAGTCTTAGACAGTGTCTGGCCATTTGCGCTGAGGCATCCGAGCAAACAAAACAAGCGCGTTACAACGAATTCGAGGATGTTCTCTCGGCTGACGATGCCCACCAAGTCATAGTCTCAACACTGGGAGATCTTATATTGGCGAAGCGTATCACAACCGGTTCCAGGTCAGCGCAGTGGTTGGGGCAAATGTCAGATGAAACTCTTAAACAACTTTCCCAGGATCGCAGCCGTGTGTCTGGAGGAACTGCGAGAGCTGAGACGGGATCAGACAATCAGTTTAACCAGCATGGGCCGGGGCATCAGCTGCGAGAAGAACATTCTACGGTTTGTTCGGATTCCCCTGCTCAGCCTCTGTAAATCCCGCCTGCTAGCTATCAAAACCCCAGACTAAGCCTCTGATAAACCCTTTCTTTCTTTCTTTCTTTC
>JAFEJD010000524.1:0-12119 GCA_018296065.1 Blastomyces percursus
GGCGTTAGGGTTGAATACAGTGCATTTGAATGTAGGCATAATAGGTGTGGTGTCTCGCTAGCTTGTATGTCCCGCTCGCTTGTAGAATACGTTAACTTAATAGGCAAAGTTACGTAACTTCCCGACTGGCTGGCCGCGGAAGACATTCTCGTCCATCCTGATTTGTCCCGGCAGCCGCTGGGAGTTCACGGAGGCTAGTCTAAATCTGGGGTATGTGTGAGGGGGCGTTCTGATGGAGTCGGCGGCTTCCAGCCTGATTCCAGGCGACGAAGAAGGCTTGTTGTGGCAGCTGACTGGACCGGCCGAATCGCCCTCCTCAGCCCGACAAAGAAGGCCTGGCGTCCATTTTCCATGCTGCTATTATTGTCGCACCGTGTATGGCTGGATCTTGATTGATTGATTCCTAAACAAAACATCCTCGAAATCAGGAGCAATTGGACAGCTTTCCTTTCGGAGGTACTTCGGCAAGGGGTACTCTGTCACGCCAAGGCAGCGCTTTCTGGTACCTGCCGCCGGGGTACCACAAAATTGTAACTCAAGGGCCAGCGCTCAAGGTTTTCGGCGTCATCATTTATTCGTTCGTATTTATTATTTTTTCTGCGGTGCTTCCCGCCAGGCTCTTGATGTCAAACTCGCCTTCGCTTCGCTGGGTTTTCTGGACTGGTTAGAGTTAGAGTTGCGGCTATCTTGAATTTTTATAACTCCGTTTCCTCCTTTACTATTTTCCTCTCTCTCTCTCTCGTCTCTTCCAGCCTGCCCGCTTTTCCGCCATCTCCGCCGCCCGTCTTGCTCCTCCTGCTCTGATCTCCGAGGACACGACCCCCCTGCTGATCGGTTTGTCAGTTCCGCGGCCGGTGTGGTCGGTGGATCCTGCGTGACTCGTTGCCCAAGCCAGCGCTTCCCCCCACGTTGTTCTCACCCCCTTCCTCGCCTCCTCACCACATTGATCTTCTTGTTTTTTTCTTTCTTTTCTCCCATTTTCCTCCCCGCGCTTTGTCTTTCCTACCTTGTATCCCGTGGCTTCTACAGCGCAACTTGTACACAGCCATCGACTGGCAATTGTTGTTCGACTTGGATATGTCCCAGCTCGACACCACGACTAGCAGCAGCGACGACGACGACCATCTCCGCTCGACCACACACTTCCTGAGACGATATTCGCTAGTTCCGATGTGACTGTGGAAACAGAGCCCCAAGAGTTTCCGTCATGAGCTCTAAAGATAGTGCTGCCGTTGCGCACGCTGGCTCTGGGAAGGAGACCACCCATCCCCAGAGCCATCCGCATGAAACCCATGGATCGCAAGAATGGCGCAACTCGAACAATCAAACTGATACAGATACCCCACCGGATGCAAAAAGCCCAGATTCAGACGCAATACCACCCAAGGCGCCACCATTACAAAAGCGACGACGGGTGACGAGAGCTTGCGATGAGTGTAGACGCAAAAAGATCAAATGCGACGGCAAGCAGCCGTGTACTCATTGTACCGTCTACAGTTATGGTATGGTAGCTTGATTCCATTAGGTTTCACCCTTCTCTCTCCTTCTCAAAGGAATTAACAGCTGATTTCTTGAGCCTTGCTGTCTCTCGTGTAGATTGTACCTATGATCAGCCTTCGAACCGGCGACGGAATCCTGCCCCACAGTATATCGAAGCCCTCGAAAACCGTGTACAAAAGGCGGAGGCGATTCTTCGCGCAGTGATCCCGGATCTTGACATCAATGACCCTCGCTTAGATACCGTCGGACCGGAAGAATTGGTTGCGCGAATCAGAGACCGCCTCAAAATTTCCGACAGTGGTGGTCCAGAGGGACAACAACCAGCAGGGCAGGAGAAGGGTGAGGAATCGCTTTTGGAGTCGATGGTCGATAATACGGGTTTGCTTGATGTCGACGATCAAGGACATTGGGATTACCATGGCCACTCGTCGGGGGTAATTTTTATGCGCCGCCTACGGAAACAATTTGGTAATCTACCGGACCCTCGACCTGAAGACCGGCCAAAGACGAAGTTCCAAAATATCTCCCACATCCTTGAAGGATCGAAATCTTCATCGGAATCGCCAATTGACTCCCATCTGTCTCCTCTTCATGATTTGCCGGAAAAAGAGGTTGCCCGCAAACTCTGTATGAATGCCCTCGAAGATGGCTGCTGTATCATGCGATTGCTACATATACCCAGCTTTTATGTTATGTTTGATCGAATTTATGACATCCCACCTGAGAATTTCTCAAATGAGGAGAACAGTTTTTTGCCCTTGTTATATCTGGTCCTTGCTGTGGGCTGTCTTTTTAGAGGGGTTGGTGATTCTACACTAGATAAGTCGGGTTACGAGAGCGCAACAGATCAAGGGTACTACTACTCTTCTTTTCCGGGATATTTTTCTCTTTTAGGGGACTGCATCCACTTGCAATTCGTACGACGTTGCTGATAGCTTTCCTTGCTATGAAAAACAGGTTCCAATATTTCAAAGCGGGACGACAGCTTCTTGACATTACGGAATGCCGTGATCTTACGTCTCTGCAAACTGTCTGCTTCATGATCCTGTTCCTTCAGTCATCAGCGAATATCAGCACCTGCTACTCCTATATAGGTATCGCGCTACGTGCCTCACTCCGCCTTGGACTTCATCGATCCGTTTCGGCCAATTTCAATCCAATAGAGCTAGAAACTCGAAAGAGGGTATTTTGGGTCGTGCGAAAAATGGATGTTCACGTAAGTACGATCCTTGGTCTACCGTCAATGCTAAGTGAAGACGATATCGATCAAGAATATCCGCAAGCTATCGATGATGAGTTCATCACCGCGGAGAAGATTTTACCAATACCGCCCAATCATATCACTTTGATGGCTGGCGTGAACGCACATATCCGTCTAGGTCGCATTGTCATGAAAGTTGTCAAGTATATCTACCCGGTGAAGGTCGCAAACCAAGGTGCAAACCATACATACATGGTGAGCCACTCAAAAATTCGCGAGCTTGAATGTGATTTGCAGGCTTGGCATGAGGATCTTCCCGATTCATTCAGACCGGGAGGGGATGCTCCCCCTCATATCGAGAGGTGTGTTCTCCGGTCATTATAAATAACATTGAACTCCTAACATGCGTTCTCACACTGACCGCTTGGCCAAAAAGAATGAGGCAATTGCTTCGGATTGGATACGCCCACGTGCAGATGGTTATGTATCGCCCGTTCCTTCATTACGTTACTGGCAACGCGCAGGACCGGAAAATTGATAAACGATCTTTTGCATGTGCTGCTGCTTGTGTGAGTGTGGCGCGTAATGTCGTCCACATTACTGCTGGAATGAAAGAGAAAAAGCTCCTCAATGGCTCTTACTGGTTTACGATGTATACTACGTATTTTGCCGTGTTGTCACTACTCTTTTTCATCCTTGAGAACCCTGAGTCGGCTACTGTCAAAGACGGTATTTTGAAAGATGCCCTCGAAGGCAAGAATGCACTTGCAGGGCTGGCTAAGAATAGCATGGCTGCAGATCGGTGTGCTCAAAGCTTAAATGTTAGTTCAGCCCTTGACCCCGTTTCGGCCAAAGTCTGATTCCCCTCATGGACTGCCCTTACTGATATCGGCTTCTAGTCTATTTTCAAACACCTGCCCGAAAAATTGCAAAACCGACGGAACACTCCAGTACCCTTGAATAGGAAACGTGCTCAACCTACTGCACCACCGGCGTCGAAACCCAGAGGAACAATGACACCACCCAACGTTACTACGGGTACCCATGATAATCTGATCGTGCAACCCCCCCAAAGAGCAAAAACATTCCCTGTTCATCTGCAAGCTTCGAAACAACTAGGACCAGCGAGGAATCAGACACTAGGTATAAGTGTTGACGATAGCCACCATATTCAACCCCCGCGCTCATGGAGAGTGGACGAGCAGTCGCCTTCTGGTCTGCCTCAGTCGACTCCAAACTCATCATCTGCCAATGACGAAGACATGATGCGAAGTTCTTTGACACCGTCGCCGTCGCCCATCACTTCCACGCAGCAGACGTTTATGCCCTTTCACCAACTACAGAATCATGAGCAACAACAACAGCAGCAGCAGCCACATTCGCTGGTATCATCATCTTTAAAACCAGAAACCTCATTTTCACCTCCCTTGGATAGCATGGCCTATATACCAGATCTGATGCCAATGATGTTTCCATCCGACGACCCCTTCGCCTATCCAACTCAGCCCATGTCAACGCTTGAAAACGACCATTTCAAAAACGAGTCCAACATCCCAGGCGCACAGTTTGGATTAAGGTCGTCTTCATCTTTGACAGATTTCTCCACAGATCCAACATCTGCCTCTACTCCGAGCCTCGACCCGTTCCACTGTTTCCAGTCGTTCACCAACACCAGTAACAATCAGGATACATCTGGTGGCACAACCTCCTCATTACCACGCTATTTAAAACAATTTCCCCAAATTTCCACCCTCGGAAACCAAATGGCATCCGCGTCGGGCGCTACGTCCCCTGGAGGGCTCTTGCAAAGTCCGGACCTCATTTCAATGTCCGATCAGTTCTTCCTCTGGCAAGACCTGGAATCGCAGCAGCTATCTCAACAGCAGCATCAGCAGCAGCACCAATTATCCCAGCAACATCAGCCTGATAACCAATCTGTCCGCGACCACCCCATGTCCGGGACCCCTGGGTTTGGCATGGGAATGGGGGTTACTGGTTTTGGCGGCCTCGGAATGGGTATGGGAATAAATATGGGTGTTAACTTGGACGATCTTCTCGGAAATCTATCTGCGGGCGCGGGAGCTGATAGTGCTGGCGGCGCAGGTGCCGCCGGTTCAGATGGAAATATTGAGTGGAGCCAGTGGACGGATACCGGGTTATGACAACATAATAAATGAAACTGAAAATTAACAGGAAAGAAAAGAAAGACAAAACAACATAACAATCTTGGGAGTCGCATGGCTTTTTTTTTTTTTTTTTTGGCAAAACTAACTACTATGCACGAACTTGACGCAGAAGTTAATTCATCCCCCAAATTCCCAAGGCGAACAAACAAACCTACTTCAATTTCAGGATTGGCGGTAATACCAACTAGGACATGGGACTTTTTAAGAAAAATAAAAACACTCAAAAATAATCATTTCCTGCAGGTTTGTACCTTTGGTCTTTGTTTTGTTGTTCGTTGTTTCAACGAAGCCGATTTTTCAGAAAGAATCGATCGCCCTCCTTTGCTTGCTCTGTCGTACATGCACAATAAACCCATACGTTTTGAGTTTCCGCGTCGCATTATTTACTGTTTATTATTCTATTCTTTATTATTATTATTATTTCTTCCTCTTATACATCATTTACATTTATGATGACTTCTACCAAGTTCCAATTTCATTGTCATGATATGACGAATGTTGTCATGAGGATTGTGGGAACAAATTCCTCCAGGGAAATTCTCCGAGATTTCTCCACTCTGTTCTTCATTTATTTTTCTACCTTCTATTTTGCGTTTCTTCATTGATAGAATTTCTGTTTCTTGATTTCGAGTTCGATTTTGTTTCATAATTACTTCATTTTCGTCCGTATTTCTCCTTCTTTCTTCCCTCTGCTCTGCTAGAATAATCTAGAAGAAGAGCTACACATAGCAGCATAGCAAATCAAGCCGTATATTAATTAAACTGAATATAGATAGTATAATATATGATTCTACTCTTAAAACTTCTAACGCCCCTCCATCATTTTCTTGACCCTGATCACGAACCAATAAAGTCTCAGTCTCCAACTACCCCTCAATCTCCGCATCCAAACTCACCTCCGCATCTCGTAAACCTCTTGAATGCGCGATTATTGCACGCCAAATAATAAACGCCGGCAACTCCGCACTTCTGCCAAGCACTATTTCAGAGCAAACGAGGCTTTGTCTTGCAGCTCTCTTTCTTCTCTTTCGGAGGCGGGAGGCTGCTTTTGCTCTCCATTTCGTGGTTGGAGTTTTTTGTGGCTAGAGCTTAACCCCGAAAAGGCCCATATCTGGGGCTAACATGGTCGGTCGGGTGGACAATTGTTTCTTGGATTAATAAGTTACTAGTTAACTAACTAGTTAGTTAGTTAACTAGTTACAAGTAATAATAATAGTGACCATAGGATATGCATGATACTGTTGCACAGGCCGGTACTGTAGCTTTAGCTCATGGTTTGTGATGCTTAGTTCCCGTGTCAGTTTGTGGGATGAAGGCGATCAAATACTTTTTTTTAACGGTAGTTTTTCCAGTGAGACTAATACGCATGGGTTGACAACTGCAAAAATGGATGTTTCGTTTTGACAAATTGCGTTTTGAATTATTACCGCTAGCTAAGCTAATGGCAATTTTGGAAAGCTATTATTCAATAAGATGCATACTTCGTGCTTTCAAGGGCTGAAAATAGGAGGAAGATTGGTGTGAGCAGAAAATTCAACCATAACCTCATTTTGTCACTTGTGTCTGGTGCTGGCCTTGGCGGCTGCTTCTGCGGTCAATCTTAGCGCTTCCGGTGCGTCCTCTTTGGGGATATGTAGTTCGACAAGCTGGTGATATTTAAAGAGCAATTAGTCCATGTGTTCTTCCTCTTTTCGAACAATGAAAAGCCAAAGCTATATATGTATGTAGATATAAATGCGGTACACGCGGAATCAGGGAGCCTGCGAATATAAACATAGGAGAAAACTCACCTGCAAAACCTTAGGAGAGGAAAACCTCTCATCCGCAAACAAAGCGGTCAATTCCTTCTCCGTCTTGATAGTGTGTGTTTTGAATGTATTCGGCTTGGCTCCGAAGGCTGGAACGAGATCGCTGAATCTCCAGGGCTGGATGTCGTTATATACCGCATCCCAGCCATGGATGCATCGTTCGATAGTGTAGCCGTCGTTACAAATCACGAAGCTATGATTGTTAGCGATGGCATGGATATCTCAGTGACACCCGATACATATATATATGTGTATGTATGCATATCGAGGAGTTTTACCAGTGTCAGGAATCAGGCGGTTTTTAACTCACATGATAGGGGTTAGATTATGTCTGATCATCGTACTCAATTCTTGCGCTGTTAGCTGGAAGCTTCCGTCCCCGATAAACAGAATCGTTCGTTGGCTTTGGTTCTTCTCTTTCGTTGCAAGAGCAGCGCCTTGACAGGCACCAAGTGCATAGCCAATACTCCCCCATAAAACTTGGCTTAAGGCAATCACACCCTTGGGGAACCTTGTTTCCCAGATGCCAAAGTTGGCTGTACCTGTTTCAGTTATGATAACGTCATTCTCTCTAAGCCATTGGCCAACCGTAGGCCAGAACCAGGCATGGGTTATAGCCGATGAAGTCTCACGAGGTTCGTGTCTTGGTGGCTGGTTTGTGACTTTGGGCCCGGGGGTTATGTTTACTTTCCCCATGCGGTCGGCCACTTTGCGAAGAACACCCTTCATATGGATGTTTGGATATTCGGAGTAGCGAACAGCAACATAGGTGCTATGGAAATCAATTGAATTCATACGGCCGATACGGTAAGTAAATCCAGTCGTGTTGAAGTCTGACTTTATGGCGCCGATGTTAAGAATCAGATCGGACGACTCGACACGTTCTTTGACCCCTGCACTTGAGCCATCGCCGGCATAGACACCGCCGTAGTTCGGAAGCGTTTCGTCAACAGCACTCTTTCCCATTGGGGTGACGAAAGTCGGAAAACCGGATCTTGTGACGAGGTCTTGCACTTCATTGAGAACACGATGCCGGATAGCACAAGCGTCTACCAGGATGACTGGAGATTTGGCAGCATGGAGATACTTCAAAACGACGTCCACGACGTATTCTTCCTTTTCCTCTTCGTTCTCTGGGCGTTTTAGATCAATCGGGACTTTCAGACGCTCTCCTTCCACCTTCTTCTTCACCATGTCAGTAGGCAAAGTGATGTATACTGGTCGACTCCGGATCCAACACTCCCGTATGGCGCTATCAATAAGAGCCGGAGCTTCATGGGGGTCATTTAACTTGGCGACGTAGCATGAAATGTTGGTACTCATGTTAACAAAGACATTGAAGTCTCCGTTGCCCAAGGTATGATGAAGCAGCATGCCATCGCGCTGGGAAGCTGTACTGGGTTGGCCTACGATATGCACGACGGGGACGAACTCGGAAAAAGACCCGGCGATAGCATTAAGAGCAGAGAGCTCTCCGACCCCGAAGGTTGTGACGAGTGCTCCCATTCCATTCACGCGTGCGTATCCATCCGCAGCATATCCTAGAAATAGGGAGTTGAGCTTTAGTAATTATTATTTTGAATGGGATTAATACAGCGAGTCTAATTTGCGGGTGAATGCTAAGTTTATACATGCATACCAGCGTTTAGTTCATTGCAATTGCCAACCCATTCGAGGCCGCAGTCGGGCAAATAATCCAATGCCACTAGATTGTAGTCACCTAGAAAGAAGAATATATTAGCACGATCCAATTTCAATTGATTGAGGAGAGGTATCTACCTGGAAGGCCATGGATAGATCGAATTCCGACCTGACGGAGCCGCGTAAACAAATAGTAGGCAACGTCAACGGGAGACTTAAGCTCCTTTCTCGGGATATCGGTTGCCATTATAGTTGTGATTGGTATTCAAAAATGCAGTGAACTCGTTGATGGGAAGCTAGACCAATTACACGAAAATGGCAAGAGAGAGGGGCTATATGCGAGGTTAAAATGATATTGTGATTGCTGGCTGGAAGCCAGAACCAGCTTTAAGTAGTTGGCAGGGTTCGCCATTACTACGCTCTAGGTCCTTATAGCCGGCATCGTTGCCATCGAGACACCGCATGGCAAAGTTTGAGATTGGAACGGTGATGAGCAATGTATGATGTCAACGCAGCCGCCGAGTTCCCGTTGGCCAGTTACGTAGAGAAGTGTAACTAGCTTGGAGGAGACTGAGGAAACAGGAAGCAGAAAAGTCGACCTCGCTAAATACGCCACCCGACCTCGTTATGTACATGTACGGTGTCAGGTAAGACCTCCGATACAAGCAGAAGGGGCGAGACCCTGAGTGGTTGTATTGGTGTAGCTATCTATAAGTGGTTATATGTGTGTACGGGGCGCTAGTCCGTAATAGGAAGCCATGGCGCCCACCCGTGGACCCGGACTAGCTACCGTTGCTGCTAATATAGAAACCATTCAAATCTCATATCCATTCCATCCATTTCATCCATCATAGTCATACTTGTTCATTATTAGGGTACTTGGCTGGCATCTTAAAAGCTCATTGGTATCCGGTGAAACTCCCACATAGAATCCCTTACCCGGCTGATTTGTAAGAAGATTCTCCTTAATTAACTGGCTAGTTAGTGTTAACTAGGCTGCCGTATTTAGTCAGCCGTGAATATCAAGTGGATTTTCACCCTTTTCGGTAATCGAGGCGTCTGCACGAATCTGAACGGCGAAAGTCAGGTTTCTGCAGTATCACGACAGTTCAGGGATCCAGCAGGGAAAATTGAATAGCAACTTCAGTTGATAGGAACCCTGCGTTGAGCCCTAGCTATGTTCTAGTACGCTAGGTTCTAAGTAAAACTATCCTTAAGTTAACAATAATTGACCGACCCGCTTGGAAACCAACCCCTTCAATCCTCGGGCCACTCAAGACAAACTGTCTGACTTGTATGTATATCTTTCAAGAAATAAGTGTTAAGTATTGCTGGAATTGGTGTCTTCTTGAGTTTATCCCAATGGTGGTTGGCTTCTTGTTTGTCTCCGCTAACCTCTATCCTAGGAATTATTTTAGCCCGCTGAAAAGGTCGACGAACAGGGGAGAGCTAGCATTGGGTTTTGCGCTGCCATTTATCATCCCACATGTCTGGGCCAGCAAAAAGAGCTCATGGTGGTGGGGGAGATAAACCCTCAAAGAAGTCCAAGGTGCGGATGCACTTTTTTGCATGCCCTTACATAGTCCTCCTTTTGCGGTTCTTGCGCAATGTCTTAGCTCAAGGGGCTGCTAGATGCTCATATTGGATTGTCTAACATTGAGACATAGAAATCAAAGCTTTGGTTTAACAAGAGCAACACGCGCCAATGGAGTTATAGGCGTGTCATTGAGAGAGGTGACGCGGGCATGTTTGTCACCTCGAACAGGGGAAAGGAGGCAAAATGTGTCTCCGAGATGATAGACATACTCTATCAAGTCAGTCTTACTTGGCTCCCTTTAATACTTGCTCCGCCTCCCCAAAACCTTCGCCTTGAGAAAAAACTCATCCTCCGTTACGAAATAGGATCTAGAAAGCCAAAGACTTCTAGCTGGAACACCAAACGATGAGACAGCTACCTCGGATACAGGTAGTAAGCAAGAAGAAGAAAAGGACGGAGACGATATCGAGGCCCAAATCCACAAGGAAGTAGATGACATGAAACCAAACAAGGACAAAAAAATCACCAGTCCTTTCCAGGCTGTGAAACTGGACATACCCTGCCGTACGTCTACTCCCGCATGAAGGCCCCAACCCGTCCCATCCAAAAATAACAACCTAACACTTAAACAAACCTCTCATCCACTGGCACACAGTCTCCTTCATAAAAATCGATAAGACACTCGACCCAGTCCAAATCGCCAATCGTCTCTTCACAGAGGCGCGGGAAAACCCAACCAAAAAGCGCAGCCGATGGATCCAACGAATAACGCCTATAACACTCACGCAAAAAGTCCTCGGTGGTGGCATTGAGCAATTATCGCGTGAAGTTCTTAAACCACATTTCCACGCCGGCGGGCCGTCGAAAAAGGTGAGGACAATCAATCTACCGGGTACTCCTTCAAGACCTCCGGTTTCCACGTCACATAACGCCGCTATCACCCTCTATCTTCATCTACCCGAAGCCAGACCCGTAATACCCTTAACCAAATCCCCAAAAACCCTTAAAAAACCATATCTCAACTAGTATTCCGACGCTTACCTCTCACTACTAGTACGCAATTCGCACCTCAATAAGAAACAACACAGAATGGACCCGCGACACCTTAATCCCCCTCGTAGCTAAAGCCGTCGGGCCGGGTCACTCAGTTGATTTGAAAAACTACGACCTGCTGATCCTAGTAGATATAGTCCAGGTAAATAACTCTCCTGGCAACGTTTCTCTTCTCATACACTGCTTAGCAGCCCCTTTTCCATTCCCGTTCCTGTTCCCCTTCCTCTTCCCCTTCCCCTCCCCGCTCTACAATATCATAAAAAACAAATCCCGGCCCCGCGCCGTTACCTCCCATTCACCTAACAACACCATCAACCCTAACCCCCAAAAACAGAATATATGCGGCATGAGCGTCGTCGGCCCCGACTACGATGAGTTGAAAAGATACAATCTCTCCGAAATATACGATCCGACCCCTAAACCGGGACCTAAGCCTTCATCCGCACCCGTGCCCCCCGCCGCTGCTCCAGTAGAGAAAGGCATTGCGCCAGCCAATACTGCTGACGCAACCGCTCCGACTCCAGCTATCCCAGCAGCGGTAGAAGAAAGGAATGAATGAGGTTAAAAAGCAGACAAGTGGAATATAAAACACGTAGATTATCCTCAGCTCTCCTTCCCTTCCCCACCGCCGGGTCCTCCCAGTTAGCGCCATATCGATTTATACCCGTGTGTGCGTGTGGTTGTGCGCATTGTGTTGTAGCCCAGGAACGCGCGAGCCGGGGGTTTGGAGCGAACTTGTACATGTACAAGTACACGAGTCACATGACACCACAACAGGAAAAAATCAATTATCTTTAAACTTGAATAACTCAATGAATATATCTTATTTTATTATGAAAATAAATATTAGATAAATTTATATATTAAAAAACGTGTAAAAATTGTATAAAAAATATTGATTTTTTTATTTTTTAATCACACTTTTAAAAGAGATTATAATAAGGGTGGATATACCGATAACACCCATTTATACTATCGACACACCTGTCCAACACTGTAGATACACCCATTTCCTAAAGGGATAATCCGAAGTATTAATCCGTTCCGAAAAAAGAGCCCTAAGTAATTTTTTTTCTCTTCGAGGAAATTGCAGAAGATTACCATACCATCTCCGTTCACTACCATGGATGGAAATACCGCCGAGCCAGCACTTCGAGTGCTCGAAATACCACCTGATCGAAAATACGCAACCC
>JAFEJD010000525.1:0-14508 GCA_018296065.1 Blastomyces percursus
CTCGCTTGTGGATTACGTTATTTTTCCCGCTTATATAACGAGAACAGATGTAGAAGAGTTTCTAGTCTATATCTCTATACAAACTATGAAAAAATGAAACATAAACATCACTATGTGAAAGTGGAAACCCCGCTAAAAACTTCCATCAAAAAAGCAAATCCCATCCTCCCCCCCAATAAACCCCACAAAAAACAAACAAAACACCCTTACGAAAACCTAACCCCCCGACTCGCATCCCACTTCCCACGCATCGGCATCTGCATCTGCGCTGGCACTTGCATCGGCACCGGCACCTGCTGCCCCTCCTCCGCCTGCCCCGGCACATTCATTTGCGAATGTGACGCCGGCGGGCCAAACTTAATCCCCATCTCCGGCGACCACATGCCTCCCGCGGGCATGGCGGGGAGGGGCATGGTGCTTGGTGGGGGATTTATGGATGTGCGGGTTGGTTGTGGGGCTGCGAGGGGGGGTTCTGCGGGTTGCGGTTGTGGTTGTGGTGCTGGAGCTGGCGGTTGTGATGAGGGGGAGGAGGAGGCAGTGATCGTGTTGGTTGATGGGGTAAAGGGGGTGTGGCTTGGGGCTGAGGAGCGGGTAGATTTCAGCGGCGATTTTTGGCGAGGGGGTTGAATAGGTTGACGGTGGTGGTGGTGGAACGGTGGGGGTTGGTGTTGATGCTGTTGCTGCTGATGCTGATGCTGATGCTGTTGCTGGATGGCTGCATTTGCTGCCGCTATGGCTGCTGGGGGTGAAGTTGTAGACGCAGCTGGTGGAGGGAATGTATGTTGTTTCTGCTTCTGGCAGATGCTCAGCGAAGCCATTGCAGTAGTATTCGTGATGTCCCTATTCCATCACCCTCGTTAGTCCCGTCGCATACTGATAAAGCACCCCAGAAAACTAAAAGAATCCAAGAAGAAAAGGAGAGCAAAAAAAAAAAAAAGAACCACTCACGTCTCCAGCTCCCCAGCCTCCACCCTCCTCCCACTAACAAACCCCCTACAATCCTCCCGAAACCGCCCCACCAACTTTGCCAAATCGTTATAAAACTTCCGCCCAACCTCCACATTCCCAATAATCTCCTTATACCGCACATACCCATTTTCCAACTCCTGCAACGCCTTCTCGCGCTCTTTCGTCGACGAATCACCCCGGCGCGCATTGACAAAGGCTCGATTCGCGTCGCGCAACTGCTCCGCTATCGCCGATTGGGCCTTCTCTTCCTCGTCCAGGAGCATCTTGCGATCCCCATCGTACTGCTTCAGACGTTCCGCGAAGAGGTCTTCGAACTGGCTAGCTTCGATGCGCTGCATGGGAAACTCACGTTCGAGACGACCTGTTTCTTTGAGGAGGGCGGCGTCTAATTTAGTAGTTAGCAAAATGAATTTATATACGGATAACCACCTCAAAATAAAACTAACAGGAGGAAGGGGGTAAAAAACATACTGATACTATCCCCCCTCGCCTTCTCCCTCAGCGCTTCAACCCTCCTCCTCCTCCGACTCTCCAACCTACTCACCTCATTCAAACACCCCCTCAACCTCCCGGCCTCCCTCACAACCGCCTCCGTCATAGTCGCCTTGCGACTACTCGGCACAAACGCCTCGATATCCCGATTCGTCCCCGTGAGGACACGCAACACCTTCTCCGTCTCCCGCAACTTCTCCTCAACGAGCTCGTCACTATTCTCCGCAGATGCCAGGTAGCCCTCGATATCTTTCGCCTGGGTGAATAGTTTCTTGCCGGCGACTTCGGACGGCTCTCGCGTCCATCGATCCGTGCCGTATTTGGCGCGGGCGCGGTCGTCTTCGTCCCGTTCGGCCATGAGCAGCTCGACGCCCTCGGTGTAAATGGCCTTGTCGTTTGCTTTGAGTTTTGCGGTGTCCTTCAGAGAGAGCCGGAGCCGGTTTAGGCCGTCCTGTTGGCGTATCTCTTCAGCGTGGGATAGTAGCGATGGCGGAAGACCTAGGGGCTTTTCAAGAGCCTGTAGTGAGCCCGGGAGATTGAGGGATTGAAGCAGCCTATATCGATATTAGTTAGCCAAAGAAAAGAAAAGAAAAATCTCACTATACACCTGTGTTAGTATTATTATTATAACATACTCCCTAAGCTTCGCGGTCATTTCCTCCACCCCACCCGCAATCTCGTGCTGCACAAGCCTATCCCTCCTCTCCGCGTAAATACCCGCCGCAACATGTACCGCATACGGCACCAACTTAGCAAACAAGGGTTTTCCCAGCGGCTGGCCTTCCCCAATCATAGACAGTGCATCCGTCACTTCCACCGGCGCTTTCGCAGCAACCATACTCGCGCGGTCCAGCAGCTTTAGCTCCGACTTGGGCGGCACCGGAAATAAATAGATCATATCATTATCGCGTTCTGCCCGCTTCAAATCCTCCGTCACCCGCGCCTTCAGCCCATTTAGGTCCCCCAGCACCACCCGGTTAATCCACTTAGCCCCCTTCAACGCCTCGTTCACACACGTCGCGCTATCGCGCAGCCGCGCAATCTCCTCGCCATACTTCTGCTTCTCTAAACAGTCGCGCGACTGCCTATATTGCGCCGCGGCGGCAAAATGATGATGCTTGGCCGTCATGTGGTGGATCCACTCGGTACTGATGGTGTCAGATTTGATGCCGCAGTCGCCCGCGCTGGCGTAGAGGTCTGACACCTTCGCCGCAAGGCGGGCTATGGAGGCATCTTTCAGCCCGTCCTTGACGGCCTTTTGCCAGAAGCATTCCTGCGCCTGCGCGAGGAGGAGCTCCTCGAGGCTGCGCAGGGTCATCTCGTCCATGTCTTCTGGTGGGGAGGAGCGGAGGTCTGGCAGGATATCTGTGCGGAGGTGGATGAGGACGCCGGCAGCGTTGCAAAGGTATTTACAGGCTGTTTTTAGGTTTTCGGGGTTTGTGCCGTTTAGGGAGACGGCGAGTTGGGAGTAGAGGGAGGCGAGGTTGAAGAGGATGTTGGCGAGTTCGAAGCGGAGGTTGTTCTGGGAGACTACAAATTTTCGCTTATGTTTTAGTATTTATTTAGCAGTAACAGACGCAAAAACGTTAAGAGAAAGGGAAAAAAAAGGCCGTTAACTCACTCGGCCTCGACGTATTAAATCCAAGAGCCGGATACCACGAAAACTCCACGCCAACCTACACGTCGCACATCAGTCCAACTGTATCAGTAAAACGTCATCTCCCCCACACCCCGCCGGGGTGAAAGGACAACTCCACAATCACTAGAGATACAAACAAACGCATACATCAATCGGAAACTTTCCCCCCAACCACTTCAACTGCGCTGCATACGTCACTAGCCGACTTATGCCACTAATATGCGGTTCCTGGACGTTAATCGCATCCATCCGTAGCCTATCGATGATTAGAAGGTCCTCGGCAAACATCTCGGGTCGCTGGTCATATTTGTTCGAGATGTATTGTTTTATGGCCGTCGAGAGGGAGATTGGGTGGCTGCGGCGGAGGGGAAGGGGGAGGATGTTGCTGTTTCCTAGTTAGCTGAAGTTTTGGGGGGTATAGAAGAGGGAGTAGCGCGGATGAAAGGGAGGGCCTCAATCGAGCGCGGGAACTTACGACGCCATGGTTTATTATTTATATGTCTCTGTGCCTGCCTGGTATAGCTTCATTGAGCGTATGGAAAGAAAAACACTTATTGTTGAAGCTCCCCCACTACTTGGGCTGTTAGAGGTTGATATTGAAGCTGTCAACTGTCAGGTTGTGATGTGCAACTTTTGGGAAGCAAACTAAACAAACTAAATCTGCACACAAACGCCAAGACAACAGCAGCCAATGACGTAACCAAACAGCGGGCTAGCAGTTAAAACATTTGAAGGGTTTTTTTACTCATAGGTCAAGAAAATATAATAAACATCACAAAAACTATCACTTGCTATATTGTACCTGTATATACTCATATATATATTATATATATAGTTAGCGTACAATGATAACCTGCACCGACACCAGTACCAGCATCAGCACACCCGAAGAAGGATTCCAGGGTCGCATCGCAGCGTACGTCGGATAAAAAATATGTAAAAAAAAAGAAAAACAAAATCATAAGGCCTCTAAAATGAGCCCTGAGATCATCAAAAAAAAGAAAAGAAAAAAAAGACGAATGGAAACGGGAAAAGTAGAAGTATGTAAAGGAGAAAAAGAGACAAAAAGGCAAGATAACAATATCAGATCAAAAGGGCAAGGGAAAGAAAAATCCATACCCATGATCATACCCACGATCCCGTCACACCGTAAGAAAAGATATAAAAACATAAGACACACCCTGAACACCGTGAATAGCGTAAAATAAGACAGGAGGAGAAGAAGAAGATTTAGTAAACAGTCAGGATCATGTTCAGCGAAAATTTTCTTTCGCTGAGTTGGGAAAGAGAATAAGAGAAAAGAAGAGGAGAATTGTGTCGGATGAGAAGGGGGAGGGATATGGTAATGCCTAAGCTACATCCTGGTAACCACAGACAGAATCAGAAAAGTAGGAAAATAAATCAGAAAAGAAAAATATCAACGGAAACTATATAATCATGGAGAAGGGGCAACAAGAAGTAAACGTTAAAAGTGTAAAAAGATGATATATGTCCATCCATCCATCTCGTCTCTCGCCTCCTCTTACCTTCCTCTCTGTTTGTTTTCGGTATACCGGTTTGTTTGTATGTCTGTCCACTCCAACACACATACCAGCAAACACACAATAACCAGAAAGAAGAAAGCCACACAAAACACCAACAAAACGACAGGGACAGCCGCTCTACGCCTCACGTCTCACGCCTCAAGCTGGTTAATCCGAACCTTCAGATACTCAAACGTCGTCAGGAGAATCATATTCTGGAACGCCGTGCGTGCGATCGAGACTGACATGCCCTTATACATAGACGAGCGCGCTGCGGCCATCGATGCCTCGCCGATCTCCTTGGATTTACCTAGTAGGATGCTCTGCGCTCGTGTCTTTTTTGTATCTAGCGTATATGTCTATATAACGGTTGGATAACAGGTATTAGCGGAGTGATGTAATGTAAGGGGATGGAATACCACGGATAGGGTTCACTCACGCATATCCAAGGAATAACCCCGGATAACGCCCCCGCCGCCATCGGCGCGCCAAATGGTGACTGGTGATCGCCCAAGTAAGTGGAGATGAGTTGCTTGGCCGTCTCGTAGATGCCAAAGTAGAGTCCGGTGCCGATCGTGTCGCGAATCGCGTGCAGGCGTACACCCGTGTATAGGCCGCGATAGCCATGGCGGGAGACGATTTGCTTTATGGCGTCGATGGTGCCTAGGCGAGGCATGCCACGGAGGGATGTGTGGCGGTTGGTAGCCGTGCCAGCTATGGCGTGCGATCTGTTTGCCATGAGGACAGAGGTTTGGACGACATTTTTAGCTAGCTCGAAGGGACCTGGTGAGGGGTTTAGGATGGTGGATTACTTTTTAACGTCAAAGGGGGATAGAAGAGGGGGAAGGGAGAACGTACATGCAAGAGGGGTAGCGGCAAGTCCAGCAACCATTCCAGCTATTGTAAAACAGGATACAGTGGAGAGAGTCGGGAGGCTTCCTGGGGTATTGTATAGTACCAGTGGCGCTTCTCCAGTCATCCTCTCAATGGCATCGGAGAGGGCGTACTTGGCCTTTTGGTATACGGTAAAGTTTGTAACACGGACAAACGTGACGCTGACCATGGGCGGTAACGCTCCTGTGTTCAAGAGTAAGAATAAGAATTCAGCTTCTTCCTTTGGGAAAGAAAACTAGTTTATCCCGATTCTACGGCTACTACAAGGACAAACAAACCTGCAGTATACCCTCTAAAGCCCTCCGTACGCCAGATATAGCGAGCGCAGTCGGTAAGGCCTCGAAAATCATGTCTTAAGAATGCAAAATAATAAATAGTTAGATTACGGCACAGTAGGAAAGTACGAAACGGACGATTTATAGGGGTGGACTACTCACGTTTGCATGCGGGTTTTAAGGTTTTCCAACGGAGTCTAGTAAACACGAAGAAAGTCAGTTCATCTGGCCCTGATTTATTAAAGAAAAAAAAAAAAAAAACTCATGTTCGTTCATACATAATATACAAGAGTAGGAACCATACCACAGAGAGTGTTGCAAAGATAGTCGAAGCCGCAGAGGCGGCCTGGGTTCGGTACTGCTTCAACAAGCGGTTTCGCGTGGGTTCGTCCATGTTCCATAGGCCATGGGGCATTTTAGCGTTTGAAGCTGGAGACGAGGCTACAGCGATAGAGGAAGATAAAGGGGAGGGAAATGATGCTGATGAGGAGGACGAGGGTGCGTAGGCGGAAGACGACGGAACCAGCGACGAAGACAACGGCGATGATGAAGAGACAGCAACAGTGGCCGGGTTGATGGTGGCATTGTTGATGCTCTTCTGGTGGTGGTGTTGTTTTTGTTGCTTCTGTTGTTGCTGCTGTTGTTGTAGTGATGGCATCATTCTGTTTCCTTCGTTTTTGTTTTCTTCCCTGCCCTTCACTCAGCGCGAGGCATATAGGGGCAGGTTGTATAAGCTGGTGATGATGATGTTCTCGTCGCAGCTGACTATCTTAGGGCCATGGACCGGGGAATCCGATGGAACGCAAAGTGGTCTCTCAGCAAAAGGAGTGAGCATACCTCTCAGCGTCCCACAACTGTCCATTGAGCGTGCTGACAACCAGTATTTCTTTTTTGGCTAGGGAAAACAAATTCCACAAAAGCCCCTTATTCCAAGGAAAGGGAGAGAAATGGAATCGGCTCCGGAGCGCCAACTAGAGTTTCCTTGGGGTTCTACTTCCAGAAACAGTGTATATACATGTATATATACATGTATATATATTAACGAAACGAGCTTTACATGGGATAGGGTATAGGCGGATATGGGAGCTCGAGTGGATGCGGCGGGAAAAGCAGGGATGGCGAAGACGAAAACTAAGCACAATTCAGTCAATGAAAAAGATTCCTAATAGGTGGTAAGTCAAAAAGTAGAAGGGAAGGCATAGAAAGAATATATACACACGAGGTAATGGTGATGGTGAGGCTTGGTGGATAGGGTGGATGGATGGGGTGGATGGATGGGTGGTATGGTATATATATAGTAAGTGAGTAGGTAGGTGGCGGAGGGAAGGTAGCTCGCTCGATTAGCGGGGTGAAGCAAGCAAGCAAGCAATTGACCGGATCCAACCAAGCTTTGCAGAGCTGATTGTAGGAAACAAGAGAGCAGTGGGCTGTTTGAGAAGGAAGATAGAAAAGCTCTCTCTGTTTCCCAAGCAGACACCACGCTCGATCGAGGGGTGTTTCAGCAAAGACACACCAAGAAGTGGGAAAGAAGAGGATAGGAAGTGGGAGACAGTTATCGGCAGACAGCAGACGACAGCAGACAGAGCCGCCCTGGAACGGGATGAGCCAGCCTAGTCCCAACCGGGCTAGCTGACTAAGGACGCCTGGACCCGGGCCTCGAGCCTGCCAAGGTTGCAGGGTTAGGGACAGCCAATCACATCCATTCCATGCCGCCACTTAGCTGTTTGAGCTGCGACACTGTTCCGTTTATGGACTAGCCATGTGGCTTTGAGTTTTATTAGTGGCTGCGAGTTGCGAGTGGCTTTGCGGGGGGATTGGCTGAGTCATCCATGCACAACCTTATTTTTTAGAAACCGAGTCTCCTCCGTCCGCAGCGTAATCGTAGAGATGGATATGCGCATGTACTGTCCTATATCATGTATACACCTGGGTGTGGACTGCGCAACAACCTGTTACAAAGATATTGGCTGTTGATCGATTTTTTTCAGTTTTACTTTGTTCCTGTAGCCTGCCAAAAGCTGCCCACTTTCATATGATATGGTTGTTACTGTACCCGGCACTTGCCCAGACACAGACGGTATGGTACGGTACGCAAGAGCTCATTTCTATCCTGATGTTCTCTGGATTTATTTATGCCTATTTTAATTTTCTTCTTACGACTCGATCGTTATTACTGCTCACCGTTCCGAGTAATTCAAAACTATCTCCCCTCGAAAGGGTTCGGAAAGAGTTTAATAATCAGAACAAGCAGAAACAGAAGCACGATACGTACGTACCCTGATCCACACAAACTGCAGCTTCCATAGGAAAAGGACAGAGCTAGCGTCATGCAGGGAACCAAGGGGCTGCCATCCTGTCTCAATCCCAGTCACAGACCACACGCACATACACCATCACCATCACCCACCAAATCCGAGGGAGGAGGGCGGGTTGACTGGGCGCCGGGGGAAGAAGCATAGTGACGTTGGTCTAGGCAGCTCTAGGTTGAGTTGCGTCGACTAACGCGGATTAACTTGAAAAATGCTTTAGCCGGGAGTCTGGAGTCTGCATCCATGAAAAGCGGGCATATGCATGCCGGGTGCTTATCAAAACTCTCACACCCATTCTGAAAAGTTATGGGGGCGCGGGGGCCTGGACTCCAGGCCCTGGAGTCCAGGGATGGCATCGATGCTGGCGGGACACATGGCTCATACAGTATTAAGAATTGGAATATTTTGAAACTTCAGTGAGTAGTTAGCCACCCCCATTCATATCTTTATCCATGCTCTAGTTATGCATGCATGCATACAAGGAATGGTGATAAAGTGGAAAAAATAAAATAAATATAAAAAAATATAAAAAATAAAAAAATAAATCTCCAAAATATGTTTTTTGGGGGGAAGTGAATTGAACAAATCACTATTAGTCCTGTGTAGCAGATGTGCACAATGCATCCACGGATGGGTGACAATGGCTCATGTGAAAACGAAACTGATATTTTATACCACGCTGAAAATAAATAATCCACAGATTTATAACTGGCCTGCATATTTTAACTATACCAAGTGATTGAAAGGAAAGCATCCGAGATCCTCTTGTTGTTTAGAGGCAAGAGATTCAGCCTACCTATTCTCCTCTCTTGATAGCCACGACCCCCTTTAATAATAACAATTTATACAAATCTAAGGGCATATAAAACACCGAGGTACTGACTCAATGCTGATCTGCTAGCTTCCGGCAAAACTGGCCGCTGTTGAAATTGCCAACTACCTAGGTAAGCTTGCGTGGGATTCACAGATGGAAGTATGTCTGTATCTCCACGGTTGGTTACCTAGTCACATCGCAGATACGGAGAGCAACTAAGCTACCTAGGAGTTTAGAATCCAGCGGGTCTAGTAATGTACGTACTGTACATAGATACAGACATTCGACGAGGACTTCTCCTGAGAAAAATACATACATAGGAGCAAGTGAAAATTGCGAGCTCTTCTATTCGTGGGCCTTTGGCTAGTCGAGGGGTTAGCAGCCTGCTACACTCATAGCCATAAGCAACAAGGAGATTCTAATTTGGAGGTTCTTCACGGCTCAAAACACTCCCATGCGCAACCATTATTCCACATATTTTATTTCGAAATGCAATGTATGAGACGATGTCGCCCTTTGGGGGTATTAGAGTTAGATGGAGTAAGGAGTAAGGCGTGCTTAAAGGTGTCGTCGGGCCCATGGACGTATTAGCCCGCGGCTGAGAAAGATTTGATAATCCCCCCTTTTGTTTTCTCAGTAGTTAATATGTAATATATATATGCAAAATTCGTTTCATTCTCGGTAAGGAGTTATCTAGTCGTAAACCCTCGCTGAAAACCGGGTATGTTCAAATAATGAGTAAGAAAAAGGAAAAAGAAAAAAGAAGAAAAGAAAAGAAAGAAAAAAGGGCTATATACATGGTGAGCAAAGAGGTGCAGAAGATAGGAGTATGAAAATGAGATATGTACAAGAGAGGATGGTATAATCCTCCCTTTACAGCTCAGACAGGATCTTGCGTCACAAAAAAAATGCAGGGGATCATACGCATCATGCGCAATTTAGAACCGCGCAATGACCTTCTCCTGAGTATCCGACATGGCCCACTTGCTGGTATGTTCCTTGCTAAGAACGCTCTTCGCCTGCTCAGCAGTGAACCCCTTCGCCACAACAGCCGGGTTATACCCAAGCCCATTAATCTTCCCGATAACCTCATCCGACACGGGCAACGCCACCTTGCCATCCGCCCGCTTATACACGGTAACCACAACCGCACCACCAAGGCCCAGGTTGTGCTGCAGCGCCGCATCCGTCCCCTTCACCATCCGGTTATTCGCCCACCCACGCAGATGCCACACGAGCTCCGCGCACTGCGCAATCCCCGTCGCGCCGAGCGGGTGGCCCTTGGAAATCAGCCCACCGGACGGGTTGATGACCATCTTGCCGCCGTAGGTGATGTCGCCCCGGCGCACCATCTCATGCGCCTTACCGGGCTCCGACAGCTCCAGCGCGTCGATGGTCGTCATCTCGTTGGCGGAGAAGCAGTCGTGCAGCTCGCAGACTTTGATGGACTTGACGTCCACGCCGGCCTCGGCGAGGGCGCTGCGGGCGGCGCGCCGCGCCATGTCGAAGCCCATGAGGCTGATGGAGCTGGTGTCGTAGACGGAGGGGGTGTCCGTGGCGATGGTCTGGCCGGCAATGAGGACGGCCTGGTCCTTGAGGTGTGGGCGGGCGTCGAGGAAGGCTTGGGAGACGATGACGGCGGCGGCACCGCCGTCAGAGGTTGGGCAGCATTGGAGTTTTGTGAGTGGGTAGAAGATCATGGGGGCGTTGGAGATTTGTTCAAGGGTGTATTCCTGTTGGAATTGGGAGTATGGGTTTCGTTTGGAGTGTTCGTGGTTGATGCGGCCGATTTCGGCAAAGTCTTCGGCTTTGGCGCCGTATCTGGATAGAAGTGGATTCTGGTTAGTATACAGTATCAAAAGAGAAGGAGAAAAAGAAGGATCGTCACAGTTTTGGCGTTACTAGGACGGAGTAAACTCACTTCTCCATATACTCAAGACCAGCATTTCCAAACATCTGCGCCGCGCCAGGGGCATTGGTGACGCCGCGAGTCTCCGCCATCATCTCACCAAAGAGTCCAGTGGGGTTCGCGCGGTCATTGAAGTTCGCCTGGAGGCTGCCCGGGTTCATCTTCTCAAAGCCCACAACGAGCACGCAGTCCGCAGCGCCATGCCCGATCATCGTCCGGGCCATGGCAAGCCCCGTAGACCCCGTGGAGCAGTTGTTGTTGACGTTATAGATAGGGATGCTGGTGAGGCCGAATTGGTAGAAGACACGCTGGCCGCAGGTAGAGTCTCCGTAGCAGTAGCACGCCACGCCCTGGTCGACGTCGTCGTAGGTGATCTGGGCGTCTAACATGGCCTTGACGCCGGCCTCGAAGCCCAGCTCATGATAGTCGACTTTACCGCGAGGCTTGATGAACTTGGTCATGCCCACGCCGAGGACGTAGACGGGACCGGCTTGCTTTTTGGCCATTTTTCTGTTTTATCTGGGTATGTAGATTTTATACTCTTAATATGCGTGAAATAATACAAGAGATTTTTTCCAAGAATTGAATCTTATGTAGCGAGTTAGCCAGGTCAGACACGAAGATTTATATGCCGGTTACTTACAGGGGGTGTTTTCCTTGCTGAAGCGATGAAAACAAGAACAATGAATTTTTAAATGAAAGATTTAAGACATATAATTAGCGGGGATTAAGGAAAGGAGAGAGCGACGGGTATTTATGTATGCCAATAGGGATATATATCTCTCTATCCCCGTCTTCGCGTTGCTGGTGGCTGCGGGGAGGCACCAATGAGTGAGCCCGAAGTTCCCTCGGTACCTCGGAACGGGGTCGCACTTCCACCACAAGCCACGCTTGCCCGGAACCAGTTACCTCTTCATGATAATACTCACGGGTAGTTAACCATTGGCCACTTGCTTCTCTCCTCCCTCAGAAAATCATTTTCTCTCCTACCAGCAATAACATAGTATGGGATGACCTTGGTGGTACGTGTTTCCACTCCATCCTGTTGGAATCCAATCGTCACATCATATACTTTGTAGCGTTGTCATATAGGGATATCTGCATTTTCGCGCTGCTTCAGGTGCTTGCTTGACATGGGGTCTTTGACAGCCGCTATCAGAAGCTTCCTGCTGTTGCCTTTGAAGGATTACTGGATCAGGAAACTGAAGATCGGCGGCTCCTTTGAAAGGATTATGGCCCTTTCAGGCGACTTTCATGAAAATAACGATCCCAGTGCTTCAGCGGATCTGATTTCATATTATCAGTATTCGGCTACTCCACCACTAATGTTTATTCCAGGCATGACCACCCCAACCTTATGAAGGATGCAGACAAGATCGTTGTCATTGACAGTGGTAAAGTAGTCGAGAAAGGGAGTTATCAAGCCACTTATGCGGGAGGGAAGGTCATTACTACAGGGCAGCTATATACGGCAAGAAGTATGTAGTTAACATCTTATCCCAAAACCGTATTCACGCACAGACATCTCCTAAAGCTTGGTTATAATGCTGGTAGCACGGAAATTCCTTGATGCGTATATGCCAGAGCATCACATTTCTTTAGAATGACCTTTTCTTTCATCTTTTTCTTGCTTTATTTCCCAGTCTGGCAATCCCTTCTCCAGGCTTCCAGGCTTCCAGTGCTTCCAGTGCTTCCAGTGAACGGTCTCCGATTCTTGCTGCCCATTTCTGTTGTTTGCCTAAATAGTCTTTCCCGGCGCCAGGATAATTGGGGGAGTGAGGTATTCATGAAATCACCATCTCAACCCCCCTTCCATCTTTCGCTCCATCACGCCCCGGCATTTGCGGCCGAGCTAGGAGGGCTCTGGCCAATCCGGGCTTAGATGGAAGGCCCCAGGACGGACGTGGAGAAGTTAGTGAACGCCTCCCATCAATTTAGCATATGCTTAGCTGGGTGGTTAATAACATGGTTTCTAAAGCCAATTTTGTTCTCAATGCATAGTGTGGCCCAATTAGTTCCTTCAGTCACATCGAGATTCCAGACTACCCCGTAATTGAAAGTTCTCAAAACCAATCTTCAGCTCCGGAGCTTTCCATCAGCGATTTGTTGAAAGATAAGCAGCCTAATAAACACTCTGGGCGACATATATCCACCTGATGAAAAAACCATCAAGCTACCACGCTACCAAGCCAGCCGCCGATTTTTAAAGAGATGATGCGCCTTACTTCCGCAGAGCCATCACTTCTTACCTCTTCCATGTCATGAAGTATCTGATCCACATGTTCTCCAGCGGCGCTAAGTGCAATAATGATAGCAATTGCATGATGAATGGCAAGTAGCTTTGCAGATGGTGGATCAATTGTAAGGTTTGGTGAGAGCAGCAAAGTTCTTGCAACTGGAAGATTGTAGAGTTGGGAAAGCACCTGGCTGGATGACTGTATTGTATAAGTATTTTGAGGGTGATTTAATGAATCCATGGCTTCGAAATAGATCTAGAAAAGACTGCATTGAGTATGAACACTTTTTGACAAGACAGCATTAGTTGGGTGATCAATACCTGACCCTTCAATCAGAGGAATGACACCTGGGTCAAACTGAGAACTGAAAGGGCGGTTTTCTTAGATTCGCTCTAATAGTTGAAATGAAGTTAGTTAGAAGATGGCAACACCGCATTTCATAGCATTATTAAGTAGGTGTAAAAGATGTGAAATATTCCGTGAGAAAGGTTCACAACATACCAACTGCAGCTCTCCATCAACAAATTTTGTTGACATTATGGAATGGGGTATAATGTGTGCAACCTCAAGTTCACCAACATCGCCGCGTCCGAAACTCAGTGGCTGATCATCATCATCCTTTGGGTTCGCATGAAGCTGCTCCCTGACCTTAGCTTCATGTAGATTGAATTGCCCGCGTGACTACACATCGGTTATGGTCTCGAATTAAGCAATCACGGCGAAGAGTTGACAGTCTCGCAGGTGTTTTAACAATATTCCTAAGTCAAGGAGCCGATGATGCAGCTGGGGTTGGCTGTGGTGTCTTTGACCCTGTCGCCTTGACTACACATGGGCCAAGTTAGTCAACAAGAATATCACACATGAAGAACCAGATGAATGTGATTCACATACATGACAGGGAAAAGTTTTGCAAAAGGTATTCTGCAAATTAATCCACTACTCCTTCTGCCTCTCTTTTTAGAGACGGTGAAGCAGTCTGATCATTGAAACCATAGAAATGTGATAGACAATGTTCAAAGATTGGTTATCTGCTTTGGTTTGAGATATCATTATCAACAAAAATAAAGAATTGCTGTAAAAATGTATCCTTTGATTGACAATGCTCATATGTCAGGCGCACTTGTAAGGGCTCTCTCTCTGCGAAAGGTTCGCAATGCTGCACCAGTTGATCAAAGGTGATCTCAGCATTCGCTCCGAGTCGTTCCGAAGCAGTCAAAGATGTGGTGGGCTGGCCTCGCACACTGGGGTAACTGGAAATGTTTTGTTTTCCAAGGCTCTTCGAAGGCGCTTGTAAAAGTTAGAAGCCTTGAGGAGTAATAGTAGCAATGCAATCCAATGCTGCGATGAAGATTGATTGAATTCTTTAGCGCCTGGAGGCACGTCCGCCGCTGACTAAACAATACCGCACCAGCCACAAAACCTCCCTAATTTATATTACAGATTAACC
>JAFEJD010000525.1:14528-40546 GCA_018296065.1 Blastomyces percursus
GTCTTCCCAGCAACTTTGAGATTTTTTGCTGCCTGTTAAGTCTCATTAAATCGAGGGCCACGCTCGCTTTAAGTGTCCTTTATCTTTGCAAGTGATATTACTGTTTACATTGAGATACTCTCACTAATGAGAGATGATGAATGTGCTTGACGCAGTTAGTTCAATAATACCTCTTATCATCTCTCAAAATTTCTCTCTAAAATTGAAACTATTAAGTCTGTAAAAATTCACCGTGCCCTCCAGATCATTATTGTCCTAACGGATGTAAAGATGCGGCTACTGGTATAAATATGCCACCCGCCCATATCCAATATTTTTGGGCTAGAGATATGGTTAAGTCCCCAGTTAAGTGGCTCCAGTGGTCCAATGGTCAGGATTCNNCAGTGGTCCAATGGTCAGGATTCTTGCCTTCCAAGCAAGAGGTCCGTGTTCGATTCACGGCTGGTGCAAAAACGTAAAACATCCTTTTTGTTTTTCTTCTTCATACTTTTTTTAACCTTTTTTTTTTTTCGCTCTTCAAAATAGTTCTTTTGGAGACATTCCTCCAATCAAAGCGGCTTCAGTGGTCCAATGGTCAGGATTCTTGCCTTCCAAGCAAGAGGTCCGTGTTCGATTCACGGCTGATGCAGAATTTGCTCTTTTTTTCTTGTTCAGTTTTGTTGCGTTGCTAGATTTATATCCTATCGTGAATTTTGTTCTTATTTTCTTACCTTCCTAGGCGTCTCTGACTCTGTCAATGGAAGGAAAGAGCGCACGACACAGTGCCTTCCGCTTTTCATTTATTACATGAGGCCACGGTATATACTCCTATCATCAGCAAATCTGGATTTGAATAGCATAAAAACAAGACGAAAAGAATATAAGGCATACACATATACAAGCTCGGGTTGTATCGCACAGCCATCAAGCATCAGCTGTTAATAAGGCGCGACTTGAGTTCGGAAGGATGCCAGTTCCGGGAGATGGTGAGGCGGCAATCAACCGTTACTCTGGACCATTATCTTGAAACAAATAAGAAGGCTAGTCAACAGCAGAGAAAGTGTGTGTATGAGTGAGACGTTTGATATATTAACTGTGAATCTATCCATAGCTCTAGTATATATTCTTCCCATCGCTTCGAGACAATATCCGAGCCGAAACCAACATCCAAATTACGAACCTGATAGTCAAACTTGGCTTGTTAATTTCGTCAAGCACTTAAAACAGCCGGAGATCCAGCCACAAGATAGTAGCGGTTAGAGCCTTCAAACAAAAGATACGATACGTATGCCGACGAGGCCTGAAACCTTGCAGTTTTCACTGGAGGTTACGCGCTCGGAATACCCCCGTTCATACAGGCAGAAGCAACGGTGAGGGAGTTTCCCATGCCAGTGGGAATTGGAACCATGATAGAATGAATATCCGCTGGGCTTAAACTCTCAGATCTGCATTGGACCAAGTCCTTAGTTGAGAGAACCCCAGGTGGTCAAATGGGTTCAAATGCAATAGTTACGATCCTCCTCATAGCCCCAGGGTGTGGTAGGTAGGTTTTTGGCATTCAGCTGGGGAACACTGTCCTATCCAGCCTTATAAATAAAGTTTGAATTGTTTGTGAAGATTATAGTCGTTTGATGGAGGTAGGTGTACAGGTGATTGCAATGATCCTGGCTTTGACAGAGGATGGTTCAAGATAGGAAGATGTGATTTGAGTCAAACAGCACACATTGCCACTGTGTTCAACTCATGGTTGCTGCATAACACCAGTCATTTTTCTGTCCATCAGCCAGTATGTTGCGTTGATACAATGGCTCCTGCTTATCCCTTGGGTAAATATCTCGGGCCCCTCTCTACGCCCACGTGATCACCATCCTGCTTAGCTAATACCACTCAATCTAGCCTCAGATTTTCGAAATTTTCGATTTCTTCTTTTCTCTTTCTTCTCTTCTTTTCTTCCCCATACATATTTCCAGGTCTCCAACATGCCCTTGTTCTGGTAGTTATTCTCGCAATAACCTATTTTTGCCTCTATTACCTCTACAAATTACAGCAGAGACCGAGAACAAATCTTAAGAGGATATGCCCGTTCTAATCCCAGCTGTTGTTTTGGGTGTCAAATTATATTTTGTATAGTTTTGGCCGCCTGACGAGTCGATTGATGGGTTCGCTTTTTGGGCATAAATATATACAAACTTTGCATTCATAGCCTTTTCCCCTCTCTACTTTCTTTTCTTGTCTCTTACATTCCGGGGAAAGCCAATTGGGAATCGAATCGTGGAAAAAAAAAAAAAAATCACGATAATGATTTCGCATATTTATCTCGGCGACGATTGCGTTGCGCCTCTCCCCCGAATACACAACGGGGCTCACAACAGGGAATCTCGCCAATGCAGCCCAGTGACATGTCTCAGACAATAAAGCAACTACTAAGAAACCATTAGAGCTCGAACGGGGAACAAGGGTATATTAATATCCTTCTAGCTCCCCTCACATCCCATCCCACGGCTTGCTCCATTTCGCAAAGCCATTTCCCCAGTAGGAACTACTAGGGAACAATCTTCCTCAGTGCTACGCCACAGACGTTCGCGGACAACATATACTAGAACCTCCTACTCAAGAACATAGAAAGATATGAGAATTAAAGCTCCAGGATGATAGTGGGGGAAGCGGACGAACAAAGGGGGAAAAGAAAAGAAAATAAAAAAAGAAGAAAAAAACACGGCATCATCGAAGTCTCGTCCGTCCTTTCACAGTGATGTCTCGAGGTCAAAAGTCATGCCAAAAGCAAAAAGAAAATAAATACAAAGAGTAGAAAGCAAAATTTGCTCTTTTCTTCTTGGATTTTTTTCGTCTCTCTCGTGTTGCGTCTACCTTTCCTTTATTTACCTCTGTGGAGGATGACGTGTCAAATTGAGTTGGAGATACATACCAAGGCAACATGTGTTCCACCAGTTCTTATAGATAGGTTGTTGAGTGTGTTAGATATGAATAGATTTGGTTTTTTACGTCTTCTTGCCCTCTTTTATTCGAGGTCACCGGCCCATTAAAAACGTGCTTTAGTACTCTTCCTCAGGAGTCCTGCCGTAGTTATAGCATGAATTATATATAACCTGCTGGTAGCCTTGGAAGCAGATGTTGATGCGCCATCATGTACGTTCTTATTGCTCTCAGCCTGGCATATCTCAACACCGTCGAGCATCAAGTGGTGGCAGCCAAGGAAGCCCTCAACTCCGAAACCATAGCGGTCTCACCACCTTCTGGTATTTCTTCCGTCAGTTTTAATCCGGATAGCAACAACAATAATATTGACTTTTATTGTTTAATGTGTCCGCTATATTACAAATGTGGCATATCGAAGGGATACGATACTAGAAGTCGCTGTCCTTTGATTGACTTCTTTTCTCGCCTGAACCTCTTCTGGTAGATTGTGGAGCATTGCATATCCCTAAGATAAGCCAAGGCACAGACGAGACAAAGAGGGAAAAAAACTGCATACAGAGTACAATATGTATTATCTCTGATAGGGACACGGGCCGTAGATTTTGTAGCAGTATATAATATATATATATATATATATATATATATGTGTGTGTGTGTGGGTGTATGTATAATGTATGCGGGGCGGGTAATTAAATACATCATCATCTGGACCCCAAAAAAAGAATTGCACAAAATAAGTGAGAAAGGTAAAGAAAGAAAGGTAAATGAATAAGTGAACAAGGGACGTATAACAATACACGATGAATCAGAAGAATGAATACACACATCATAAACGCACGAGCACGAAAGCAGGGGGGGTTTTGTAAGGAGGGAAAGAAACAAGGAAAATAATGGGAAATTTGTCATAAAAAAATTTATGTTTTCTATTACAAAACAGAGTTGAGGGACATAGGGAGCCGAACAGGACGAGAAGAATCGAAGATATTGGAGGTGCTCTTGTTGGCATTCCTCCCTTAGGCTCGCCTTGGGCTTAGATACAGGCTTAAGTGAGCAAGGCGGGGAAAGCCAAACACCTGAATACTGCATATCAGAACTGCAGGGCTAGAGCTTGGGAAGAACTTCTTTCATTTCATTTCTTTTTTCTGATCTCGTTCCTGTGCTATTGGGCTCTCCAGTTTTTTAGCGTCCACTGCTGCATTAACATGGGCGTCTAAAGAATTCGGCGTCCGGATGAAGCAAGGGGCCGGAGAGATAGGGCATCGCTTTCTCTCTCGGTCTCACGCACTCCCATTTGCATATATTGATGGGAGCGAGACCTTCTTGTGACTAATATATATTTAATCGAAAGCGTTTAAAAGTCGAGAGGCTCGACGGCACGCTTGAGTGGAGACGATTGCGGCATAGGGATAGTGCCTGTTTGTAGTTTGGTTAGACTTGTTTGACACGGAGGTAGATAGGGTGAATAAGTAGAAGGCATACCAGGTAGTCCGCCTTGGGCATTGAGGCCGACGCCTTGAGGCCACGATTCCATACCACAAAGGCAGGAGCAAGAGCAAGCCTCTCCAGATCCCATCTGGCCGTCTCCGAACGCAATGGTTGGTTGTGGTGTGGTGATCTCCTGAGTCGGGGTGGTAGACGCAATAATGGTATTACCACCTCCTATTCCGGCAGAGGGGGCCGAGGGCGCAGCACCACCGGCCATGGCGAGCTCTTTGAATCGAGCCTGCGATTGCTCGGCGGTAGGGTTGATGCTGAATACCATTCCTTGCTCACAGTGCCTGCCTTGAGCGCAGAACATCCACACCGGGTCCAGCGTAGTAACTTGGAACTGCATGTTTGGCACGGGGTTCACAGTGTTGTTAGGATTTGGCATGAATCCGGAGTCGATACCTTGGGCCATCCGAACGCATGGTTGATTGAAGGTGGATTGGGTCGCTGTGTGGTTTTGTGACATGAAGTCGAAGATCACCATGTCGCCGATAGCAGCGTTTATGGTTTCTGGCTGAAATATAAGACCAGCTTCACCGCCAACAATAACCTATAATGGAGAACTGAGTCAGTGGCACGGTTATGGTATCTTTACATCTCGAAAAGCGACCACATACCCGATGTTCTCTGCCTCGTTGTATTGGGGGTTCGTTCCAAACTTGATGCTTCGCACCACCGCCAACATTGGTTGTTATGATAGTAACGCTGATGGACTGTCCTGGTGCATGATGACCATTAAACCCTCCCTTTCCTATAATATTGTGCTGGTTTCCACCACCCAGAAAAGTGTCGCGATGGTTTCCAATCCCTCCACCGCCGTGCTGAGCTCCGACACCGAAGCCAACTCCACGTTCGCCGCCGCTCCCCAGAACGAATGGGAGACCTGCGTCCTCACCAGCGTGGTTAGATGCTGCCGCCGCTGCAACGAGCGAAACCAAAGTGAATAATCGTGCCATTTTTGGAATATGAGCCGAAATCTCCCGTTTTCGATTTCTCCTTGCTTGTTCTGCGTACTCCGTTAAGGAACCACAAAATTCGAAAGTAGCAATATTAAGACTTTTAACTCGGGTAAATGGGTATAAGCAAAATATAGATATATGAGATATGAGATAAATGATCGGACGAGGTCCTGCTCGTGAGTGGCTGCGGGCAACGTTTTAAGCGAAGGAGTGACAAGAACCTTTGAGCTTCTGGAAAGAAAAGAAGGAAGAAAGTAAATACAGGGTTAGGAACAGCACAGGAAATTATTGGACACTTTAAAGATTTGAAGAAATAGGAACGTAGAAGTAGCAGAGGCCCATGGCGGCGGAGGGCATAGTTTAAATTCTCGCATGAACCTGTCGGCGGCATAGGAATTTAGGAATTTGAAAGTTAAGGGGTTACCCAAAGGACGCCGATATCAAACCACCTAGCTGGTTCTATTGCGTCCATGCTCCTGCTTGTTCTAATTTGGGTTGAATAGAGGCGGATCTGGGGAGGTCTGACAATGGTGAGGTTGAAGCTGTATCGGGTGGTGTATCATGCTAGAGCCTCCACGTTTCGAGTACACCGCCAAAACTCTAGCCACGCTAGGGACGCTGCACATCGGGGGTTAAATAAAGTATGACATTATGGCCTACTTTTTGCGATGTTGGACATTCACGGCACTTTTCTGTAGTTAACTAAGGGTATCTGATGTGGATTTTCTTGGTGTTCTTGTTGTGTTGGTGTTTTAAGCGGAACCTGTAGCGGATAAATATACTCATCAACTCATATCCTGAAAACATAGATCCCAATTCAGGCTGCCAGCCACCAAAAAGAGCGCCGGTTAATTAAGTTATTTCTCGTGTAATTGGCCGATATACATGTACGACAAGATATTATTTCAACTAAATCGTGCATGTACAGTACATGCCATGGCATCCACAAAAATATCGAGATCTTTTTCGAATCCAGGGGTATCAGTGATCATTTTCCTTCTTATGTCATGCGCAGCTAAGCGCTACACTCGGGTGAAGCATAGTCATTATTTTATCCAGATCGCCCATAAGCATCCCTCACACCTTTTAATGTCCCTTGCTACAGCTACCCAGACCGTGATTCCAGTTGACCGCCCCGGTAGCGTCATTCCCGCTTTTCCCATCATCCGTTCTTGGTTAAAAATCACACTCCAGCATCCTAATTTAATCCGGAGCCTGATTTGGCATTGCCCAGTCTCCCGCTTCGGGTAATACCCCAGACGTGGATACGTAAACCCAGTGGATGGATTTCCGTTTATGGAACCCACCCCCCTCCCACGCTTCGATTTGGAACTGTTCCTGTCTCGGACATGGAACGTTGACTCAGCTTGGCTTAGCCACCATAGATTAACCGGCTTAGCTGTAGGGCTGCCAGCGATCATCTTGCTTGCGGCACAGTCTTAAAACAAAAAAACATCACGAGCGCTGATTTGTTCCTTGGTGCTGGCCTTCATAGAGACCCGTGTAGTAGCCGGCAAAGTACCATGCCATCATAAGATTTCTTAAACTTTCGTCCGCACCTGAGAATTTCAAATTTAGTTTAATGCTTCGCTTAGGCACACTATATGACGTGAGGCAGGTAAAAGAGTATGAGGAACTCACCATACGAATCACTTCCACCCTGCGAAACAAGCTGTGGCATATTGGCGAATATTCCGCTGGCGGTGCAGTCTGGTTCTGGCTTTGCCTTGGCGCCAGGGGCCTCCTGTTGTCCTCCATGCTCTCCATGAAGATCTGTTCCTGTCATCTCCATTTCTTGATCATTGGCCTCATCATACGCAGGCTCAGTCTCAGCCTCGGGTTGACCATGTGGTTGGGTCCCAGCTAAAAGTTCGTCGCGGCCGTCTTTGACAGCAGCTTCCTCCTCAGCACGATCCTTGACCTCCTCTGCTCTCAGGATCTCATCCACGTTCTCACCCCTCGCCTGGATGCTGTGATAGAGCTGATTTTGAAACAAACAGTGTTAGAAAAACATTCGTCACGTGGAAGGGGAAGCTGCGTACCTTGTATTCTTCCACAGCGTCATCCCATGATTGGATCAGAGCAGAATCGTCCCATATTTCATCCTGGGTAAGCGGCTTCTTCTTGGACCGTTTCCTCTTGCCCATCATGTATATGTGTTTGCGGGTAGACAGGACCCCCCGTTCACTAGGCCGTCCTGATATATTCCAAGATTCAAATGTTCAAAGATGTTGGACGTGGAATCATGCTGTCCTCAGCTTGAGTGAGGCGCTAAACTGTGTTGAGTCTTGGCTCAAAAGAGTGCTACAGCGGATGTCTTGGCAACCATCTGCGAAAAGAAAAAAAAAATAACTTATCCCACCAAACTCATTCAACGCCAGGTTTCAATTGTACCCTAATTTTCCCCACGGCCCCCTTCCGCTTGACACAATGGCCGTAGAGAAGAAAGACAAAAAACGCAAGGGTTAGTTTATTGGTTGTTGTGCGATCGTACTTCGTTTCCAATTTTATTTTTTTTTTCCCGCACTGACAAATTTGTTTTTTCGTAGCTGCCATAGCCTCAGCCCAAACAACTACGGACCCGCCGTCGAAGAAGTCCAAGAAGTCGACATCTAAGCCATATAATGTTCAGGAATATGGTCCCAAGCCAATTTTAAAGAAGCCAAAGGCACCAGAGGCCACCAATGGCGATTTGTCCAAGTCTGTTCCTGTCAAAGTTACTAGCGAACCTGCGAGACAGATCCGGCCTCGAAAACGTGCTGCGGACTTTTGCGATGACGAAGCAGAAGAAGGCGATCGCGAGAAGATCAAGCAAAAGCCTGTCACATCCTCACCTGCTGCTGTCAAGTCCAAGAGTAGCGAGGCCGAAAAACCCAGCAAGAAAAAGTCAAAGAAGGCTGCTGAGGTTCCTGAGCCACCAGTTCCCTCTGCGGCGAAGAACGCTGCTACGAAAGCTGATTCCGGAAAGGAATCATTGAGTGCTAATAAATCTGGCAAGAAGAGCAAAAATGTCACAGAACCCTCTAAGGAAATCTCTAGGCAAAATCCAGATGATGAAAACGCGGGAAGCGAAGGGGAAGGAGATGACGACCAGACTGCTGCCTTGATCCAAGGGTTTGAAAGTAGTGGTGACGAGGACATATCTGGGGATGAAGGATTTGAGCCTGGAAAAGGGGTCCCCGCCATCCCAGATGCGAAGCAGATGAAGAGGAAGCTGCGTAAGATGAAGAGGAACACCACTGAAGCGGAAGAGCCAGGCACTGTTTACGTTGGGTAAGTTGCATATATGTCAACTCCCACAAATAGAGAATTATTGACTAACAATAACTTTACTATAGCCGCGTTCCGCACGGTTTCTACGAGCACGAAATGCGCGCCTACTTCTCCCAATTCGGCCCCATCACCCAACTCCGCCTATCCCGCAACCGCACTACCGGGAGATCCAAGCATTTCGCGTTCATCGAGTTCGCGTCCGACTCCGTCGCCAGAGTCGTCGCTGATACGATGGACAACTATCTCATGTTTGGCCACATTTTGAAATGCAAGTACGTACCCAAGGAACGTGTCCATCCGGAGCTGTGGAAGGGAGCGAACAAGCGATTCAAGAGGACGCCGTGGAATGCTATTGAGAGACGTAGAATGGATGCGGGAAAGACGAGGGATCAGTGGTCTAAGAAAATTGAACAAGAGGAGTTGAGGAGAGCGGCCAGGGCAAAGAAGATGAAGGCGCTTGGTTATGAGTTTGAGATGCCGGCGTTGAAGGGAGTTGATGAGGTTCTTGTTGCGGTCGCCGGGGATGGGGAACAGGGAGCGATTGATGGTGCTAAAACGGAGACATCTGCGGATAAACAAGAACAGCCTGCTGCCATTGAAGCTCCGACTAAGGGTATAGAAAAGCCCAATAGTCTTGTTGCTGACGCCGAGATTCCTCCAAAGAAAGCCAAGAAGGAGAGAGAGGAGAAGGATGCCCCTCCTGTAAAGGAGGCAAAAAGGACTGGCGAGGTGGAGAAGAAGAAGGAAGCTAAGTCTACCCCGAAGAAGGAGAAGGCAGTGACGGATACCCCTGAGAAACCGGGAAAGGGTGGGAAGGGTAAAGCCAGCCCTGCAGCTGCAGGGAAATCCGATAAGAAGGTAGGAAAGTCCAAGGGGAAGAAGAGCAAGGCATAGAAAAAGATGCTTTGAGATTGGCCTTGAGTTTGATTTTGATACCTTGGGTATATGACTAGGTTAAAGGGGTTTCTATTTTGCAAGTTTTTTACATTTCTTTGAAGTTCTTGTCTTTGTGTATACTTATATATTTAGCCGTAGTTAAGTATTTAGAAACCTTTTGTTTTGAGGAATGTAGGAGACTGTATTTTCCCCCTTTTCAAATTGCTCAGCCTGTTCTGTATGCATTGTTTATGCTACGCCCCTGATCCAGGCATGTTCAAACGGAGCTGCAATTGCGGATTATCAACAGTAGTTAGCACTACCATTACTCCCTCCTAGCTTTCAAATGGAAGGACAAAAGGACGGTCGATTATAACTTGTAATCTAGTTCAGGATGTCACTGCCAAGACTAAGTCACGTGAATATTAAGCTAACCATATCAATCCTAGTCCAGCCGGTCCATAAAACTCCCCCAAAAAAAAACAACCAAAAACCTTTCCTCTTCTTCTTTCCCCAACTCCTCGCTCAAAGAATCGCAATCAAAGCTTACGCACAGAAGAAGTCTTCCTTCTTCATACCATTACTCCTAGCTTTGGGAGAAAGTCCCCGGACACCCTGCGCCCTCGTCTTAAAACCGCGAGGGTTCCTCATATAACAAGCCAGGCACTGCGGAAACGCGCCGCCATAGAAGCATTTTTCATAGCGGCTTACGCCTCTTTTCCCTTTCCTTCCTATTTCCCTTCGGGGAAGAAGGGCTCGTCCCCGTTCTAGCCCGACTCTTCGGATGTTTTATTCTGTGGAGGAAACAATGGTGGTTTAGATGGGGCGGGGTCTTTTGACGAGGGGGAGGTTACTATTCGTCGTGGTTCGATAGTCATGCGATTGCTTGGTTTCCCACGTGTATTTTATTATATATGTGTGGAGCCGGATAACTCGATGGGGCTTATTCTTGAGGCGAGGAGTTCACCTTTTTTTTTCATGTCAAAGTCTGTAGCTTATAGAAAGCGGCAGTGATGGTTTCGTTTCAATTTTCTGTTTTTGAAAAGGACGAAGATTAAAGGGATCTCATTGCAGAAGCCTTGTCGGATGGGCTAGACTTATTACTTTGTTATTGTATTCTCGCTCTGGGTCTGGGTCGGTCGGTCCGTTTTTTTTTTTTTTTTTCGGTCCAAGTGATGATTCGCATCATAGAGTCAAGCACTGAGGCTCATCAGAGCTCTTGAAGACTCAAATGATTAAAATTTAATCTGATGGACATGAAGATATATTTGCATATTTACAAAATTTACGTCGCACGGCGGAATATCCTGGATAAGCAGAATTAAATGACCTTACATTTTTACTACTTTTATTCTCTTTCGAAAGTATCATTAGTTTGGTATATGAATCAGACATGAACATCGTGTATGTATATACATGGCATGCAACTAAGCAAAACATAGCGTAAATTCCCTTTTAATCGTAGACATCCACTGCCACTTATTGGCTTTTCTTTCCTTCCTTCTCTCCCACACCGGCTCCAACTTTCATTCCCTCCTTTTTCGACGCGGACACACATCCAATAGTAGCTCCCACCGCATCTCCGACCAATGCAACAACAGTAGCGCACGCGCCGCCCCAGATCTGTATACTCACAGTACCCATCGGCGCACGGGGGAAGGACAACACCCACTGCACCTGCCATGGAATCCATCCCGGTGGCAAAGTGAATATCGGCCTTTTGGAGTACCAGAATTGTAGGAACAGCATTAGGCCGGAAGTGGCTGCCCAGCGGACGGATTTGACAGTCATGTCAAAGGAGGATTTGGACTGGCTCAGTTCGTTGTCTGTTGGTTTCAATTTTTAGTACGTTAAAATGCTGTATATTTGTTTTTGTGCTGAGGTTTCGAACATGTCCCGAGTACTATTTTTCCCCTTCATTACGAACAGAAACCAAGGGACGGGTCCAAAAAGAACGGTATGAAGAACATAATGCATTCAAACATACTCTTAGCCTCATATGCCTCCAACGCCTTATCATGTCTCCGTCTCAACTTGGCCCACTTCGCAAACTCATCCTGCGAACTGGTGGCGTTCATTTCGCGCTTAAGTTGTATAACTTCTCGTTTCAACCGGCGCTGTTCCCGGGCCATATGTGAGGTGCCTGTGGGTAGCTTGATATAGAGGAGCCATAGCTGCAAAGGAATGTATACATTAGCTTTGTTTCGGAGAACCTAGATGTAGTTTTTCTTTCGTTTGCTAGTCTTTTGCATTGGAGCATAGAGCATTGAGACAAGGAGGGAGGGGCGCATTCGCACCAAACTATCTATTGTAGCGGCACCAATCGTATTAATCACATATATTAAGATGTTAAGGAACAGGACGGTGATGAGTAGTGAGGGCATTTTCGCAAAATATGCCTTGCGGTTTGGGCTAAGCAGGAATGGTAGGGTAGGATAGCGGACGGAGATGCGCTCAACGTGTTACGAACGAATGAAGCTCTGGCATTTGGTTGCTGAGCAAGTGATTCAGGTAGTGATGTGGTGCTCCAGCATCCTCTCATAAGAATTCAGTATTTCATTGCTCTGGACAACGAAGCGCTTGCGACGTTTTTCTGCTGTTGAGTTGTCTTCAAAAGTTGTTGTTTGGAGTTGGCAAAAGTGTCTGTTTGTCTGGACTGAGGGAGCTTGGGCCAGCTAAACCACGTGATAACAGTCGCATCGCGGGATTTACATCTCCCCGCAACCTCTACACATCTCCTCACTTTGCGGACACCCCAGGACTTCCCAAGTCTAGAAATAGATCCTTTTATATCCAAATGTCCGCGCCCCAGAATTATCATGAGAACCTAACCAAGCTCCTTGAGACTAGAGGCAATCAAGTCTTCGACATCCATTTCCTTCCTGATGGCTTCGGTGACCTCCTGCACGAGGGGAATGAGATAGGCATCAGCAAGAAAGCTCTTGTACAATGCTTTATTAAAGCACGGCAAATATTCTTCTCCCTCCCCACTCTACGGCCGGAACCCAAGACACCTGAACCTAGCAGGAGTCAAAGGCATAGTGCGCCAAAAGCATCACTCGACGGCCCCTTTCAATCTCCACCCAAAACGAACACCAACCTCGATTCCTCCTCCGAAGACTCTTCCCAATCCCTCCTCTTCCAAACTGAAATCCTCCTCCTCCTCGACTCCGAACACCTAACTGCCTGTAACTGGCGGAAACGTAGGTTATGCGCTTTGAAAGAAGAAAACCAATCACAATGCCCCACCTCCGCAACCCAATACCTCTCCACCTTGCACACCGAAATCTCATTTACTACGACAATCCTCCGCTCTCCACTCCACCGTCACACAAAATCCCCTGTGTTATGGTACCACCGGAAATGGACCATGATGCAGCTTTTGGACCTCTACCGCGATGACCCCGTCGCGGCATTTGCGGGTTCGCATCATTTGCCGCATTATGGCACTGATACCGATACCAATGCTGCAGCCGCAGCTACCGCTGCTGTGAACCAAATCCTAAGCTATGAAGTGTCCATTGTGCTGCAGGCGGGCACGCATCACCCGAAAAACTATTACGCTTTTAGCTACCTGCGAGAGTTTATGGGGTTATTCGCCGATGCGCTTGCCTCTGCCCAATGTCAGGTACTATTAACGACTACCCCGACGACGGGACTGCAGAAACAGGTAATGATACGGCTAGGGGTCCTTGCGAGGATGGTTCTTGGAACGGTGCATATATGGTGTCTTACATATTCACACCGGCGGGATATTTCTGCTTGGAGCTTTTTGCTCTGGTTGTTGGAGGTTGTGGGAGGGGCCGATGGGGATGGGAATGAAGGTAATGGCGATGCAAATATATTGAGGAAGACGATGGTGGATAAAAGCGCGCGCTTGGGCGCGGAAGTTTTATGGGATGGAGAGGGGCTGTGGATATTTGTGGATCTTGCTATGAAGAGGTTTGGGATTGATGTTGACTGGCTGACTAGGGAGTTTGGAGGGCTTGATGCTGATGGTGGTGGTGATGCTACTGTGGACGACTTAAATTGTCCCGGTACTGCTCATGCTCCTGTTGCTGGTGTCACTACCGTTACCGGAAACCCTCACTTTTCGTCACATTCTAGTAAACGTTGGAAGATATGGGTTCGTAGAATGAAAGCGCCGCAGAAACAGAATGGCGAGATGATTGTAAATGACAATGGCTGAAGCCAGCAAATAATTATGAAATGGGAATAACTTCCATTCCCTTGCTGGCGCCTCGCATTTAAGCAACAGGGTAACTAGCTTGCTTACTTGCGTATGATGATAAAATCAATTAGCATAACTCCTCAAGTGTCAATAGGAAAAAGATGGGGAAACAGAAAGCTGGCTTGATTTGAAACCAACAGCTGCCTTGACATTATCAGGTTCTCTACTAACAAGAAATAAAAATCAACGGTGGCTAATAGTAGATCTAGTACTGTCCGTTTCGCAAGAGTATATTCACGCAAACACGCAGAAAAAGTGAGCCAAGGAAATGCGCAAGCAATGAAAACCGAATCATATTTTGACAATCGGCAATATCTCTAAATGTGGGCGTAGTGCTATAGCTGAATCGTTCAAAAGGGGAGTAAAAAGTTGAAAACGTGAAAAAGAAGGGAGGTTATCGGATAGACGCTCGCATATAAAACTTGAATTTATTGAGGCAAAGGGGAAGAGTGAGAGTTCGCAGGAATCACGACGCCTTCGCTAAGCAAAACAATGATGACAACAAAAACAAAAACAATGAGAAAAATATTGTTAATTCACCATGTGCCTCGATTTAATCGCAAGATATGGAAGGTTAGAAAGATGGCAAAAGTAAAAAGCTGCGTCCCTTAAAGCTCCTACCCCTTATTTGTATGTCGGAAAAAGCTAAAAGACACACATACACAGTTGCATTTAATAAGCTCAGGAAACCAAAACCATTCTTTTCTGAACTTTGTTTGATTCTTTCCTCCCCCCCAACCACAACCCGTAACAACCTTTCTCCGTCCTGGTATATCTTCAAGTTTTAGTGTGCCAATTTGAATTGACAGGTCTTGTCTGATCTCAGGGTAGAGAAGGTTTGTGGTGGGTGAAAGTAGACATATACACATATAAATATATCATTATAAATTATATGTGTACACGCTTAGAACCGCGCTCAAGAAAGGAAAAAGGATCCTTGGCTAAGGCACACTTTATTCAATCGTTTCCACACCGGTCGGAAGTCGGGTAGACAAACGGATGACGGGGTGCGTTGGCTTCATTTCTTCTTGCCAGCGGCAGCAGCTTCAGCGGCCTTTTTGGCATTTGCTATTTGAGATTAAGCGGGTTAATTTCGAGCTGCCCTTTTGCAAGTGACAGGTAATTTGGAACAGAAGCAAAAGCGAGCGGCGGGGATAGACGGAGAGAGAGGTGTAACAAACAGAGGTAGATAAAACGAACGCAATAAAAATACATGGAAGTGAGAGTCAATCTGACATTTGAAGTATTCAGCTCATCATGTTGGGGCGAAGGCAGACGTACCTGCTTCTTGCTTCTGGCGCATTATAGCAGCCTGGGCTTCTTTTGTACGAGCGTACTCGGTGCCGGACTGGGTGTTTTTCTTCTTCTGTTAAGAGTGAAAGACAGGCATACATTAGTTTTCTGTTCAGCGACGAGATTTTATCATATATATTCGTGTTTAATTCCCCTTCCCCAAGACATGGGCAGGGGAGTGAGGCGGAGAGGAAAAAGCCACGGACCTGCGCAGCTAGCTCTTTCTGGGTCTTTTCGCGGGCCTTCTCACGTTGATTTCCACGAGCCATAGTGACGGTGCGTCTGAGAAGAGCAGTCGAGAGTCAAGGGTTAGTGGTGGTGCTGGCTGTGGAGAGGAAGTGGAGATGCGATCAACCGAGCACAGGAGAGACGGAAGAGGAAAATTCAACAAAGTGGCTTTGAACAAAGATAAGGTTCGGCAGCAGGGCTGGTAACTGGAGTAAGGGATGACTAATCCAGGAACTTCGGCCGGCGTTGAGATGTTGCTCTGGAACGGAGTATATGCTTAAAATAACACTAGCCATCTGCCAATGCCGCCGTCCAAGTCCACAAATATTTTCTATTTTGCCTATTAATAATTTTAAAATCCAGTGCGCGACAAGGGGGAGGAAGTATTGTCTCTCCTCCATCTCTTTTTTCTTTGCCCCTGTTCCTATTCCCCACGTGATCTATCCCCTGGCGGCTAATCCCGCGCCAGTGCCCGTGCTGACCAATAATGCGGCTCTTACGCCTTCGCAGAGCCCCGCCTTCGAAACAACAACCACCGTCCGTGTTTCATCCAACCACGTCCAACATCATCATCAACATTCGCTGCTATCCAGTCCCTGGCCCTGTCGCCTTGCGGTGTCGTGGTGCTAGCGGACTGGCTTGAAGGATGGCAGTCCGTGCTGCCCAATATCTCCAGTGTGCAGAACGGCATCATGAAACACAACACACCTGCTTAACGACGACTTTTGTCCTGACAGCCCTGTAAATGGTTCCTTAAAATATCCGGCGCCAATGAGGTCACCTCAAGAGGACTCGAAACTGATTCTCCATTTATGACAGAATGGGGGTGTATCAAATCATATCAACACATGGAACGAGCCCAGTGACTGCCCGCCATTGTGGATAGCGGGTAGTGGGCAGTTGAACCGGACCGGTAGAAATCTATGGTTATTGTCTCTCGGTATTCACCATTTCTTGCTATTTCATGAAGTAGCTTCATGGAGGCTATTTTCCATTTTCTTCTATTTTCTTCACTGCTCAGTCTGCGCCCATTGTTCCATTTCTTGCTCTTCTGTGCCCTTGCCTTCTCTTTTTTCACATTTCGTTCTTCGTTTCTTCCCTATTTCCCGTGCTTTCTCGAGCTTTCATGCTATATTGGGCGTTGCCTTTGACGGCGACAAGTTGATTAATTATGTCCCTTTCACTACTATACTACTAACACTTATATTTTCTTTTCACTGATTCTGCATTGATACTATCCTTCTTCAATAAATTCTATCAACACGAACAGAGCTCCTCCTGTCGGACAGTTCCATAAATTTTTAACGCCTTGACGATTCATTGTTCCTTCTTAACTTCCATCTCAAACACTTCCTTGTTCAAAGACTCATACTTTTATCCACCCTCAAAACCGTTTTCTGGATTTAACCTATCGAACTTATACTTCAACATTAAAATCGTCCCCTTTCCGCGGTCTGGGGCTTGGATTCCACCCCAGTCGCTGCTTTGTTTTCATCGGTCCCCTGTCAGCCTTACAAAAATGACAGCCGTGGTCAAATCCCTGGCTGGTCCAGGTTATATCATTTTGAATGCTATACGGGTCTTCAACATAATCTGTCTCCTTTGTATTATCGCCGCATGCTCAGTATTGCTCATCAAGACTTCCACCCCCACCAATTTCTTCGTTTTTGATGCGATGCACCGAGTTATTATAATTGCCGTCAGCAGTAAGAAACCCCTATATCTTCCTCCTGCTAGGAGGACCATTCTAACAAAAATAACGCAGTGTTCCTCATTTCCTCTGAAGTAGGCTTTTTTGAGGCCTGGTTTCATGAATATTGGGGTTGTTTCGGCAGACACTCAAGCTTCCTCGCCCTTGGAATCGCCATGGTCCTTCTCGGCATATCAACCATAGGATGTTTGAATAGAGAAGACATGAACAAGGACAAAATCGGCTTCACCTTCTGGCAACTTGTTCTAGGCGCCGGCATTATAACCATTGTGTTTGGATTTGTGAACATCGCCGTAGTATGTACTTCCCCCTTCCCCTAGAGCTGTCCTCTGTCTACACTCTTTTGACTCCCAATAACTTACTATCACCAACCACACTCCACATAGACCTTCATCTACCGAACCAAAAAAACAGGCTTAAAAGCCCGCCACATCCGCACTGATGGCGCCGTCGCCCCGGGTGCCATCCCTTCACTCAACAACCTCAGCCGCGGGCACAAATCTTTCAGACTAAAACGCGAGGACTCCCTACCTCTCTACCGCGAGAGCGACGATGCGCACTCGCAATCAAAATACTCACGCTCCTCACGCTCGCCCATTAGCACCACACCTTCCATGCGCACCGTACCTTCTAAATACCGGGTGAATATTTCCCAGCCCATCATTGAAAATCACGAGCAGTTCGAGAAGTTTTCTAGGAGTTCAGGGGGGAGCGACCCGGAGCATCCGGCGAATAACCCTGTGCGTCTTTCTGCGCGTCGATCAGATTGGGATAGCGGTGATATATGAAACGTCGGGGAAGCTGGGCGGATCGAAAAATACAGTGCAAATTGAGAAATGATATGAATTATTAGGGAGAGGAGAGGGACCTAGCGGTGAAGCTTTTGTTATCGTTCTGTCCCTCCTATCTAGCTACGTCGATCTTTAATTTTCCTTGTGTATTTGTATTAGGCATTTTCCCTTTGTCTTATGTGATTTTAGAGCACGTGATGTATTTGCTCTTTCTGTCGGTACACGTCTGCGAGTTATGGCGTAATTCGGTGACTTTTGGTTTTAGATAGAGAAGATAGGGGAGTTCTATGTCGTGTATACATATAACACGTTCGGGGCTTTATTCATGTAATCATGGATGTCAACTTCTCTTCATTTTACAGTACAATTTCACCCTCAGGGTGTTCCTAGTATCTAAGATGTTCACGTTTTCATTTCCTTCTCTGTCGTAAGTTGCGTGAGCTCATCTTCCACGCGGTTATAGAGTTCAAATAGGGGTACAAACCTGAATAGATGAGGAGCGTTCAATTCTATTGTATTTGTATATCGAACAATACCAATCCCTCTTACTCTTATCTAGATAAAAATAATAAAAAAAACCCAGAGACAGAAATCTCAAAGCAGAAAAGTAAAACATCTTAACTCGCATTCCCATCCCTACCATCACCACCACCATCACCATCATCATCCCCCCTCTCCAACCCGGCAGTAACCCCCTCAACATACGAAGCAGCCTCAACCCCCAACCGCCCAATATCAACCACATCCCCTTTGGCCCCCGCATTTCTCTTCTGCATAACCTTCGTCATAGCCCTAACAACCTCCTCCTCTTCCCAAACACTCCCTCCTTCCCCGACGCCGACCCCTGGTGTTCCCAACGATGAGTCGCCAGAACCCTCCATGGCCACCACAGCCGTCCAATACGCATCATCCCTCGCTTTCAACCCGCGATCCCGCACTATCGCATTCCTCACGACGCTGACGGCGTGCACCTTCGCCGTAGCGCTGGCTAGGGTTGCGGAGGCGTTCGCTACGAGTTGCTCCGCGACCTCTGCCGGGGTCGGTGGTAGGTAGAAGAATCTGTGCGTGCTCGCTAGGTAGATGGTGGCCGCGGCCAGGGCGTCGAAGATGGTGAAGGACAGCAGGCGGAGGGTTGTGAGGCGGTTGTGGAAGCTTGTGGGAATTTCGTGAGGATTTAGAGGAGGGGATGCCTTGTTCGCTGTTGGATTGGAGGTGGAGGCAGGGTTGTAGAAGGCGACGAGCAGGGTTTCGATGAGGAGGAGGGAGAGGGCTGTCAGGGTGAATTTGGAGCGGAAGCGGCTGGCGCTGCGGCCTGTGAGCGGGTTGGAGGTTACGAGGCCTGTTATTAGGAGGTGGAGGAGGTGGGGGAGGAAGGTGTGTAAGGGTAGGTAGTAGAGGAGGTATGTTGTTTCGTCACCCGGGGTGCAGAAGGGGCAGTTTAGGAGGGTTTCTGGACCGTAGCGGAGGTAGAGTTTCCGAGAAGCTTGGGATGTGAACTTTGCTTTCAGCTGGGTGTCGAGGTTTGTCAGTGTGTTGTTTGGGCGGAGGCGGGCGAGGCGGGCGAAGAGGAGTTCAGTCGGGGTGGTGAGGCGGGATTGGGTGAGGGCGAAGATGTTTGGGGACGGGGCGTGTGGGTTTAGACCCGTCCAGGAAGGGAGGGAGAGGAAAAGAAATAGAGAGGTTGTGACAAAGAGGATGTTCAGTGCGAGCGCTGCTGAGGATGGTAAAGGCCGTGGATGGGGTCGTTGGGCGAGCGAGGAGTGGATGGAGTAGTAGAGGGATCTCGCCTTGCGGAAGAGGAGCGGCGAGAAGAAGATTAGGAGGGTTTTGTAGCTAGAAATTTTTGGTTTAGTCTAGATCTGACCAGAGAAAAAGGATTGGAGAAGACATACGTATCGTAGTTACCCATGATGGCGGGTGGTGGAGGCCAGCTCGCGCGCGAGAGAGAGTTGGTGGTGGGGTTGGAGAGATCGAGAAATGAGGTAGGTGTTCGTTGTCCAAGATTTGAGCCGAGATGAGACAGAAGCGCTTCGATCGCCCTACATCTTAGCAAAGAGTATAACAAAAAAACCTCTCACGCTAGTTAGAAAAGTAGCTATTATTCTTCTTAAGATAGAAATGTCGATTAGTGCAAAAGAAACGCAAATCCGGGATACCTTAAATTGTGAACTGCTATATGTATGTGTACAGTACAGTTCTTCGGCGCTTATATACTTGGAGACACCAGTGCTTGGGTCTACAGTACGGATTACCCCGGTAGGTACAGTTTTTTTTTTAAAAAAAAAAAGCACAGGCAATTCCCTTTTCATAGAATAGCTCCAGGTACAACAGAGATAACGCGACGCCCTGTGTTTCGAATGGATGCGATCTAAATTTGCAGAGGGATTGATGTGAATGCCGTTGACAATTTCCCATAGAGTGGATCTTCTCTGAAGAAACTCTTCCATTGAATGAATATGTTTCATGATAAAACCGTCACAGGATCCCATCACACATACCACTTCCTCAATGCCCGTAGTAGACAAATTTGAGAAGTGGCCCATGCGGGCCGGAGCGTAAAATCCATAACTATTAGATGTATTCTTGTATACTGTACGAAGTAAGGCAGATAAGATTCCCGTGAGCCAAAAGGATGCGGGAGTAGCAAACTGATATCCTACATGATGCACCATGCGAGGCATCGAACTATACTTAGCCATGGATTTATTACTGCAGTCTTGTATTGATATAAAACCCCTTGCCCAATGGGGGAGCACAGATTTGGCTCTCTTACGCGAACTAAAAGACGTATCCAATCAGGACATCAGGATAGCGCAAGTCTCCCTCCACCTATGTTTTGAGTAGTCTGGCGCTGGGGAGGCGGCGGCGAATTTTGCTTGAACTAGCTCGTCAAACCAAGGGACAAGCTGCGGGGGGCCTTGCGTGGCTGGGGGGTCCTCTCCCGTGAGGATTCCAAGGTTTGCGTTCAGGGCATTCAGGTACCGGTGGGTGGAGAGATGTTAGACTGGCTATGCTGTGTCCTTGTGCAGCGTTGCTTGTACTCTCTTGATATGCAGGGGCGGTTGAGAACAACGTGCTTTGGGTTGGAGAAGGGAGAGAAGTCGACCAACGATGTTAGATGAGAGACCACGCAAGCCACCTTTGTCCATGCGGGAGGGATCATGATCCAAAGGAAAATCCATGAGGGGATGAAGCAACTAGAAATTGAGAAACAGTCAGATCCCGATACGAATGCTCCGTAGGGATGGCTAGAGGGATAAACCTTGCACCAGCTGGCCGATATTGATGGTAGATCCAACTGCACACCCTCCATTACACCGAGTGGATGAGATGCAGCTAATCACCAACCGAGGCTACACGCGGCTGGTCAGATGAACAGAAGCATGCAACTTGACGTCTTCGCGTCTTCATAGCGTGGTCAATTGGACGAGAGTGATTGAGAATCAGGGTTGGGACCACGGCGAAAGACAAAGAATGAGCGGATCAAAAACGAAGACAGCGATGATGGGAGGGGAAAAGCGGGATGGATGGCGATGTTGGTTTTGTTGAGGAGCAGGTACCTGTACATGTACAAGATTTTGCACCGAAGATACGTTGCTGGGAATGTACCAGTACCCGACTCCGCATTCAACAGTAACTCCATTCAGATGACCGTGTTAGTGTGAATAGCTGAGACTCAAAAGAGGATTAATTAAAAATGCCAAAGTATAAGCTCCATTATTCCATTCTTATATTTTCGCACCCAGTTTGTATAAATATTAAACGCTGAAGAATAAACAACCAAATGCAGAACGGTTTAATTTTGCTGTGGATCTACTGCCCAGCCCAATCTCCTCCTTTATTTTTCTTCTTTATTTTAAATTGAAGCTATCTGGTTTGTTTGCTGCTGAAACTCTGCCGCTGCGGGTGTTGCTGAGTGCGTGGGTTGCGAGCGAGTCCACATCCATCCACATCCACTGCCAACTTCTCCTATCTCCATCTCCGTTTCATCTCCTTTTCTTTCTTTCCTCGTCTACTCCCGCTCCCCCGTCCCTCTCCACTCGTTTGTCTGCTTTGTCGTTGTACGTGTTCGTCCTCTGGCTGGATTTTCCATTCTCTCTGCTAACCTAGCTTGAACACCTCCAGAGCTCTCCCTGCCCAGAAAACTTTCCGAGTGAAACACTCCACAACACCTCACCAGGAGCGAGACCCCACAATCCAAGACGAGGAACAATAACCACCTCTTCCGCCCCGTCTCCAACATCTCGATCCCCTTTAATATACATTCAGGCGACTTATTAGCTTCCATATCGCCGGTGCCCGCGACCAATTGGCCCCGAAATCCTCAGTCTAGTAGTTTCCGTTCCTGCGTCCGCAAGCAACACATATAACAGAAGCTCCACCACAACTGCTCCCGCACCATATTGCCCGTTCGAACGGCTCTCTGTAGCTTGGCGGTCATCGCCACGGCTGCCCTTTCTATACAATGGCGAAGACTCTCTCCAGCCAGCCCAATTCAGTCTCTGAAGTCAATGTCTGTGTTTCGCCTATGGAAGGCCGGCGGGCGGCCAAGGTGAAGCCAAACAAGGAGACCAATTTTCGACAATGGGTGCTGCAAAATCAAATAGGTAAGATATAAACTCTACCCTCTTGCCTAGCTGGTATCCCATTATTCAAATGCTGATGCAATTATGTCTGTATGTATATAGGTATCTGCGTCACTATCCTCACAATGATATTCGCCCTGCACAATCTCTATCCATCTCTGAGACCGTACACCTCCCCTTTCCTGCAATTACCGCACTACCAGCCTGAGAAGGGTACATATGTCCAGGGTTGGGATGATATTTATTTTGCCATGGGGGGCGTTCTGGCATTCACTGCCGTCAGGGCAATCGCTGTCGAGTGGATCTTCCAGCCCCTTGCCCGAGGATACGGTCTGAAGCATAAGGCCGCCGTCCGTTTGGCGGAGCAAGGCTGGCTTCTCGTTTACTATTTTGGTTTCTGGACTTACGGAGTGGTAGGTCTTTCTACTATTTGTTTATCTGTCTCAATGGACGGCATTCTTTTCATTGCATTGTTGATTTTTGAAGCTCCTGCCACAACCCCACTCACACGCACAAACAAACTTCAATATTTCCTCGCAAAGATAGGAAATATGCTTTTCTAACTCTCTTTTAATCCCTTTGCTTTTCATAGTGCCTTTGGTACAATTCTAAATACTGGAATAATTTCCGCGAGATATGGACCGATTGGCCTTCCAGAGACATCTCCGGGGTCTTCAAGTGGTACTGCCTGACGCAACTGGCGTTCTGGTTCCAACAGATTATAGTCATCAACATTGAGGAGAGGCGGAAAGATTACTATCAGATGCTGGTCCACCACATCGTCACAAGCACTCTTCTAGGGTCTGCTTATGTCTACAGCTTCTACAACGTCGCCAACGTCGTCCTCTGCATCATGGACATCGTCGATTTCCTGCTACCGGTAAGACGCACATTTGCCATTTCCACAATTGGGAACCAACCTGTTCAACTGACGAGTAAATAATAACTATAGGCCGCGAAAATCCTCAAATACCTCGGCTACGAACGCGCCTGCACCGTAGGGTTCATAGTCTTCCTCGTCACCTGGGTAATATCGCGCCACATCGTCTACAACCTCCTTTGGTGGTCTATCTACGTCAACGTTCCCGACGTTATGCCGTACGGTTGCTACTCCGCCACGACAACAAAGCTGATCTCACCCGCTGCCAACTCCACCCTCGACAATAGCGCCGTATCCATAGACCTGAACAACTGGAACCACCTCCTCCACCCATTCCAAGACCTGGGCGGCCGCATCTGCATGAGCCCGCGCATCAAATGGGTGTTCCTCTCTTTCTTGCTTTTCCTGCAGATCCTCGCTCTTATATGGTTCACGATGATTCTGCGTGTGGCCGTCAAGGTACTGAAGAGCGGGTCAGCGGAAGATTCGCGGAGTGATGACGAAGAGGAGGAGGAAGAAGTGAATTCGGAAACTGTGAGGACGGGTGGGAATGGGGCGATTGCTGGTGTTGGTGATGGGGTTAATGGCAATGGGACGGCGATCGTTTCGGGCAGTTCTGCGTCGTCGTCGTTAACTGGGCAGGGCCATCATCCCGTGCGAATTCGGACGGGGCGGGGTCGGGTTACGTTGAGTGATCAGAATGACCGGAAAGCGTTGTTGGGGCGCATTGGGTGTGATAAACCATCATGAAAATGGGTAAAATATTTTTTCCCCTTTTTTCTATGAGCGCTTTGAGCACTTTGTTTTTCTTCTTGATTTGGTTCGATTTGATTTAATTGAAGATGAAAACCAGATTTCTGCAATATCTACTTCTCTTTTTTATATATTTTGTTCCTACATTCTGATATTTCTTCCTCCTTTGCTTTAATACCCTCACTTTATTTTAATCTACGCTGTTAGTATCAGCCACATCTGTTTACTTCCTGTTTCCTGGTCGTATCCATTCCTGTCATCCTTTCTTCCTTGCTATATTCTAACAGGTCTCTTTCTTCTGCATCACTTACCATGCATGCATCATCAATTCCCTTCCGTCTTGCTGCATTTCTTCCTAGCTTTACCCCGTCATTCACACCATGAAAGATCTTGCTTGACTTTTCCCCCTCTTTGTGAACATTCTCAACTTCCCTCCGCAAACTAACTACATGTCCATCATTTTGCTCAAACAAATTTGGGAGAAAATCTGGCTCTTGGAAAAAGATGAAAGATTCGGAAGATTATAGATGTTTGATCATGTTTTCTCCATACATACATACATGCATTGATGTCCAAATGACTTCCACAACGTTGCAACTCTGTTGTTTGTTATATCGGCTCCGATTATTGGTATGGTTCATCATTTGTCTAAATCCAGGGGATGGATGAGTGGAGAATACACAAGGGTAGATGATATGATCAGAGAGTTTTTCCTGTTTTGTTTAAACGTTCTAAGATGCCCCTACCTTTTTTTTTGATTTTGATTTTCTGCTTTGTTTTTTTGTGTTTATTATTTTGCTCGCCCGGATACCATACTTTTTTTTAACAGACATATTTTATATAACCCAGTTAAGTAGGATTCGTTAGATTTTTTTTCTCTTTTTCTCACCCTTCTTTTCATACAACTATGTATGGATGAAACCTATGTGATTTACCTACAGAAGACTGAATTGAACCGAATGCCTTTTATTTAAAGGATGTCTGCAATTATCAGCTGCCAACACATTTGGGATTTCATATATCTAGATCATGGTCACTACCGATCAGGCTTTTATCTGTACACGCATTGTCCCTGAAATCTTCTAATCATAATCCATATACAATTTTCTATTCTTGAACTCTATTCTTTTGGTCATGGATGTCTGAAGATCTCTAATATAAAAGTACTCATACCGAAAGTATCGTATATTTCTCGATAAAGACATTAAAGCTTAACATAGTCTTCCTTACTCTCTACAATGCAAGAGTATATATTTAGTTTGATAAACTTAGGTTTTTCCTACTAATTGAGGGGACGGACACCCACTAGGTACATATGTAAGAAGCCTATCGTATAGGCCTTGTGCATACGTTTCTATGTGCGTGATGGATGTCTATACTGATGTCATTGAGAGCATATCAGAGGGAGAAGAGACGCCGGTTTTGAGGGAGAAGAGCTTCATTCATTGACATATCGTTCTTTTGCGCGTCTCAAATATACTAGCACTGTTCCGTTCTTGTACGGAGCAAAAGGCTGTGTGATAGGTGATAGCCATTTTCGAGACATCAGCAATCAACGACCCTCCCCCTACCACCCAAACGCCCCCGCCCGGCAAGGGAAAAAAAAAAAGAGGTCAACCAACCCCTTTTATAAATCAGACTCGAGCAATCCTGTCATATACTGATTCCCATAGAACCAATCCTGCAGCGTCGGAGGCATCATCTCCCCCACACCTGCGCCATCAGCTGGTACCTACTGGCCAGCTACTACACCTATCGTATTGCCGCTACCAATACCAGTGTTGGTATTATTATTCATTATTCCTCCAGCTGGAGAGCCGAAACCCAATTCCCATAGACAGCTATCGACTTCATCCGCACCCCATTGCAGGTCCATTTGCTGACTAGCATATGCAGTCGGGTCGTCAATGGTTGACACACTAGCACCCCCATAGTTAGCGCTAACGTTAACATTAGTACCCTGCTGCTGCTGTCGTTGCTGGAACTGCTACTGCAGCAGCTGCTGGCGCTGCCCCTGCCCCTGCCCCTTGGCC
>JAFEJD010000530.1:0-22396 GCA_018296065.1 Blastomyces percursus
AAAGAAACGCAGTATCCATTCTTCGCTAATCTACATTTAACCTGGAAACTGTTTCCTCCTAACAACTGGCTTAGGTCGATTGAAGAGAGATCAACCCCATGTTTACCCCCTAGTGGAGACTTCTCCTGGGGGTTTTCTTTTCCCGACTCCTCTAACTCCGCAAGCTTCGCAGCAGAGTTACTGCCAGTGCAGTACTTTGCCAAGTGTCCATACTTTTCACATTTGAAACACTTTCCTTCACGCATGAGCTTTTCCTTGTGTGGCGGCATCTCCATCTTGATGTTCGGGGTTTGCTTGCTTTCCATGTTTTTTGTAGTGGAGGTCAGGCCCTTTTTGATCCGCCGGTTTGTGTTGTCGTTAATCGCTCGGAGATTGTGTGCGGTGGTGGAACAGACCTTAGAGAACTCATAGTAGGTTCCCTGGCGGGCATGTTCCTGAATAACCAGCTCACGAAGGCGGCTGTAAAGACGTCGGTTCAGTTCAAATTTGTATTGGTCGTGTGGGATTTTAGCCTCTCTGGCTAGTCGTAGGAATTATGTTTGCAATTCGTGGAAGTCGCTGTCACGTTGCAAATACAGCTTCTGGAGGTCATCTCGAGCCTTTTCCTTCTTGTTTGGGTCCTCATCTATTTCCTTTAGGACATTGAAGAGCTCCTGTGCAGTTGAGACATGCTCCTCTACTTGTTCATCCAGGTAGAGGCGTAGGTGATCAGCAGCCTCCCCGCCTACACGCAGCTCAATATATGCCATCCGCAATTCCTCTGTTGGGTAGCGGTCCTGGTTCTCTCGCAGCTTGTTCTTCATTTTTGAGTACCAGTCGTCAAACTTAGGCTCCTTGCCATCAGTAAGGATTTGGGGGTCTGGTATCTTCTCTGACTTTTGGCCTTCAGTGCCTAGAGTCTATCGCATTTGGGTATTCAGTCTTCTTGTGGCTATTTGCCACTCTTTCTGGTAGTCATCTCGAGCCTCCTGGGCGATATCTCGTTCCTGCTCCGCAATAGCCAATCTGGCTTCCAGGACCTTGTTCTCTTCGCGGAGTCTATCCTTCTTGTATAGCTCCATGTTGATTAGATTGTATATTGCTGCAGGGTCTTGTTGGTATCGTTGAGTGAACTCCTCATAGGAGAACACTACTCGTTCAGTTCCGCCTGGTCTACTGGGAATGTAGGATTCGCGTCGATTATCCTCAGCCCTTTGGTTCCTGGTATGTCCTTTGTCAAGTCTTCGTGTCCGGGGGTATCTAGGTTTCTGATGGAGTTAACTTCTTCTTACTAGAGGATACTATTAGAGACTTCCTCTAAAGCTCCATCCTTGTTAGTTGGTCTGGCCATGTTCGTATTGAGGGGTTTCAATGCGTATTCACTATGGAAATCGATGTTGATGGGTAATCAAGGGGATTCCTGGTGCTTAACACGCGCGATGGGTATACAAAAGAGAAAGAGAAAGAATTGTGGTAGGAGACGCGTCTCACACTATTCCTGGATTTCTTGCTAAGGAAGCTAGAAAGGAAATGGATTTGACGCATTAGCAGGGGTTTGAGCTTTAGATTATGTGACGGCAAGGCATCGAGCTAGAATGAGGAATCCTATTAAGGCATATTGTACGAGAATCTAAAGCTGAGGAGGAAAAGAAAGAAGAAAAGAGAGAAAAGCCTGGGGGAGAGGCCTATATACAAACGCGTAGGGACTTTGCAACGGAATAATCTGCCCGGGCGGAATCCTGCAGCAGCAACCCCCTATCCGGCAGAGGCCCTATATCAGGAGCAACGTTATGCCGTCCCGTCACACACACATACATGTACATTTTTACATTTCAAGGCGTTCTGGTTTGTTTTTCATCAACTAAAATAAGGTAACTAATAATAATAAAGACATTCAAAAAAGAAAAAGAAAAGAAAATTGAATTAAACAAAGCTCATGAAGACAGAAAGGATGAGGAACAAATAACAAAGATGTTTTAAGGAAAAAGCAGTATCAGTCGGAGTCGGAGTCAGAGTCGGAATCAGTTTAGCTAGACATGAAAAGACAAAAAAAAAGTATAAAGTGTAAAGGGGAATAGAGAATAGAAGAAGAAAGTAATATAGTGTAGTAAGTGGTAAGTAGTATATAGGTAGTAATAAGTTGTAAAAAGAAAGGTGTAAAAAGAAACATTGCTAGTGTGTTGTTGAATGGTAGGAGATTCTATACATATTGCATGTTGGCTCTGCAAGCTTTCTTCTTTCTACCCCCTGAGAAAGGTTTGGTAGAGATCAGAGTAGGTAGGTAAAGGACAACATTTTGTTGACAGGAAGCCGGCATGAAACCATAAAACAAATTGAAACGTTGAAACCCTGTAGAATTTGATAATATGCACAAGTTTTTGTGTGGGTGCTAAGTGTGTTGTGAGATTTTCATTATGCATATAGCAAGCACCAAGGACGAAAAACGGAGCATAGGTGAAGGAAGGGTACACAGCCAGTATAGTTAACTTTGAAGAAATGACTCAAAAATTAAAGGAGAAAAAGGGAAGACAAAAAAAGGATCGATTTGGCTTTAGATTCGGCTTTTGCAATTCCTTTCCTTCACTGGTCGCTCTTCCTTTTTCCGAGATCCTTTTGCCTTTTGTATTGTTTTTGCTTCTCTTCCTTCTCTGCTGACAAAGCACGAAATGGAAAATAGTTGTTGCATCTGCTAGGGACCACGTTGAAAACGGCAGTGGGAAACCCAAACACGCCGCTCCGTCGCTTTGCAGTGTGACCTGTGTCTCGCGCTCCGCGAATTCGACCATAATCGGCCAATTGAACTTGAAGAAAGACGGAGGAAGTCCTGGAAACGAAGGGAAAACAAGAAAAGAGAGGAGAGGAGAGGAGAAAGAAAGGAAAAACAAAGTGTCACAAGGAATTCCCTAATTCCACCCAAGTGAATTCTCAGCCATGACAGGGGCACTGATCATCTGATTCCGCCCGCTTCCCGATCCACTGCTGGTGCTCTGGTTATCTCGTGCAGCATATGGGGTTGGACTGGTGTACCCATCCGAGCGACCACCACTCATCAAGGCATCCGCAGCAATCGGTCCAGTAGCACCACCGGCAGCACCAACGATACCAATTTCGCCCATGCCACTTGTTAGCGAGCTTGTGCGGCGGTGGAGCTTGCGCCTCTTGCGGTAGCGGCGCGCTACGAAGAACATCGCCGCACCGTACAAAGCTGCACCACCAACGACACCAAGACCAATTCCGACAGAGGCCGCCTTGACGCTGGAAGAGCCGCCTGAGCCACCAGGTCCTTCAGTTTCGTCGTCACCTCCCTCGGAACCGCCTTTGCCACCGCCGGGGCGCCCAATGGAACCGCCGCTACCGCCGCTGCCGCCGCTGCCTGGATTGTTTTCCTGACCAATTGGCCCTCCGCCTGGGATGAGAGGGATCGAGGGGTCGATCAAGGACATGAGTTTGGCAGTCGACAGGTCGGGGTTCTGGTAGATGAGCGAGTTGGGGTTGTGGATCGAGACGGATAGTTCGCTGACCGAGTTCTTCGGGATATACATGAGGGCTAGTGCCGTAGTGTACGCGTTCTTACTCAGAATGTCATAGGGCTGGATGGAGTGCATGGTGACACGTTCGGATGGAATCTGCAGACCAAAGCGAACGCCCAAGGGAGCGTATTTGAAGATTTGAGCATTAGAATCCTTGTTTAAAACGACAAACTCGTAAGAGAGCGAGCTGTTGAAGCCGATTTGAATCAACCTCGAGTTGGCTGGCGCCCCAGGAATGCCCGAATCAGGAGAGATTATTCGAGGAAGGGAGGTGGGCTTGTTCGTTTCCAATGGGTTTGGCGGAACAGGGGTAGGCTGGAAGATAATGCTTGTCGGGATTATCATCGAGGTTAAAGAATCGGTAGAGATTGGCTTTTCAGGTTCCTTTGACGACGGCGGTGGTGGCGGCATTGTTTGAATGGGCGAAAAGGTTGTGGTCGGCGTTACAGTGGTAGAGTTCTTGGGCGGGACCCATCCTGTCGGGCGGTCTGTCGGGTTGGGGAAAACGCCAGACGGAGTGGTGCTCGGAGTGGGTATAACATAAGTAGAACTGCTATTCTGGGACGGGATCGGGCCCGTGGATGATGGGGGCAGCACTGTGAGTGTTGGGAAAGGTGGAATAGTAATTCCGCCGTCTGTGGTATTGCCGGGGGCCGATGTGATTGGCATCGACGCGGATGGACTCGGCATTGGGGTAAAGATCGGCGGAATGCTGATTGAGGGAAGATTGAGGGTAGGGAGATTGAAAGGGGGACGACCGCTGGAGGAGGAGGATGGGAGCGGTGTCAAATCAGTCAAATCAGACCTAATGCCGGAAGCCGACTCGGTAGCTGAATCTGAGCTTGAGCTACTTGATGGAGTCGGGAACAGAGGGGGTAGGGTAAGAATTGGGCCGTCCGTCGGTTCGGATTCAGTTTCGCTCGCGGTTTGGGTTGCCGTGACGCTGTCGGTGGTGGTGATACGGCCAGTGCCACCAAGGGGTGGAGTGGGTGTATTGAGGCCTGGAATCTCAAGGGTTGGGAAGCCGTCTAACAAGCCCTTCTTACTGCTCGACGAAAAGAGAGATGGAGAGGGTGTTTGAGCAGGGAGATCTGTCACGCCCCCCTTGTCAAATGAGACGCCTTCCGTGCCCGAGATTGAAGCGGACGGAGGGGCAAATAGATTGGGCAGCCCAAGGCCGATTCCGCCCAAGAGGGGGGAGCTAGGGCTGTCTTCAGGGTCTTCATCTTCCGGGTTGGCGGAGGCCTTCGGCATAGTTGCATCAACAGTTGCTGTGGACGTGTGGCCTCCAAGCGTGTACCGTTCGCCATCAGGACCTACGTAGACGGTTACAGGGACGATGACGACAGTAGTGCCTGGGTCGACTTGCGGAGCGCGCTTCTCTGCTGGAGCAGCAAAGCCATAGTCGCGATTAGCTTCTCGTGGAAAGTAATACTTTGGTCGACCCTGTGCACCAGCGTTAGCGGCTTTGCATAGGGGAGCCAGTGAGAAAAAGGCCGCTAGGATAGAGTATGTTGTGGCCCGCATATTGATGGTAAGTTGCGTCTAGGCCAGCGCTTTCTCGCTCTTGGTATTGTGAACGGCCTCTAATAGAATTGCTAACGCTGTGATCCAAAATTAGACAAACTAGAAACTAGATGTGGGTTCGAGGTGATTGTCTTACAGTTGGACTCTGGACAAATGAGTGTATACGACAAAGAGACGTCGAATGTTATTGTTTCTATTTGTAGGTTAGCAACCAGAAAGGATTCCGATAATAAATAAGAGCAGCAAAAACAAAGCAGGACGACCACATTGATATAACTTATCTGAACAGGAGAAAACTTGCGGCGATCAAGCGCAACAGCCAGACAATATTTCGGTAGAAGTGATAACCAGCAAGAGCAGGAACTGAGATACATGATATAGAGAAAATAGCTTACCTATCAAAGGAGCGGAAAGGGACAAATGCCCCCGAAAAGAAAGGAGTGACGAAAAAAAAACCGGTAGGAACAATTTCCTGCTATAAAGGCCAGGCAGCAGGGTATAATACTACCGTCTCGTTCCTCGACAGCCGTGGTGGGTATGCAGAAAAAACGCAGAATCCGACAATCTGCACGGGCGCAGTGGAGACCAGAAACTAATGTCCGTTTCCGTTTGAATTGTTCAAGGACCGATCCTTTTCCAGTTCCCTAGGTATTCATATCCCAGAGTCTAGCAAGGAGAGAATATGGAGAGACCAGGCAATCGATGATTTTGACGAGTCCTGGGGTATCCAATCCAACTTCGTCAGGTGCCGCGCTGTATATGTCTGCCGGTTCGATAGATCAAATAATGCCCTGTGGCCGCCACGCGCACACGCACACACTTCTTCCCCAAAAGTCTTGTCTTTTATTTTCCTTGTCCTTCCCCTTTCTCTTCTTTTTCCTAGTTCCTCTTTGTCGAAATATGGCTTTTCCCAAGTCAAATCGAAAAGAGAGAAAATACTATTTTCAATATTTTCGATTTAGATTTAGAAAAGATGGAAGAGAACGTGATGGGATCCGCGAGTAAAGCAGATTCCCTTTGGGAAGACTTGAGGGCGACAGATAGTATTATAAGTGTGTGTATATATATATAGAGTTCATATAAATATAGAGTTCGACCCGGGTTATGGTGAAACGAGCGGCACCAAAGCACTTCTTTGGTATAAGAGTGGCAGGACACAACAGCGTGAGTTTAAACGGGGAGGAAATCTATCTGTCCATTGCTATTATATTGTGTCGGGAGTCAGCGATATTGTTTTGGTTTCTTTTCCGTATCAGTTGAGTTGAAGTTCGTGATGAATATGTATATTGCGCAAATTGGGAGTGAGAACGTAAGGCGGAGGAGGGCTGAAGAGAGGAAAGGGAGAAGGGAAACACCACGCACGAGAGAGAGGGATAGTCGGGTCTGAAGAGGTCGCTGGGGAGAAGGACCGTCGACAGTCGACGCAGAGGATGGCGATGGAAGAGGGAGAAGAGGAAGAAGAGGAGGAGAGGAGGAGGAAGAGAGAAGATGGGGACAGACAACGACAGACAGCGAACGCATGGGGGGGGAATGTGGTTGTGGTATTATGACCTGGTGATACATACGGTACAGAACGACGATAATAACTTTCTACACGAGGCTGACAGCCTGGGTAGTGTTCAGGGGCAGAAACGGCTTTTTAGCCGGACAGATTTGGTGAATCGTCAAGTTACCATTCTCCCTAACAGGGGTAAAATTACTAGCCATACCATCCCCATACGAATCCTGGGAGCAAGGAACAAAAAGACAAGCCAGCAGCAACACCGCCTCGTGCTGGGATTGATATTAAAATAGCACACACAGACACCACCACCACCACCCCTGACCATCCTCAGGAAACATACAAAATACAACACCTTCCGTAATAATACCCTGTATTCCCTGACTCCACGTCGCCCGTTTCCCAACTTCCCCACTTTCCAAGCCGCAGGGGCCCACTAGCCCGCTCAATCCCGCGCCAACCTAGCCACAACGGGCCCTGGGGACTTCATTCGGATTACGCCCAGATGACAGATGACGCCGCCAATAGCAGCCCCACAGGCGCTAGACCAGGGGGCGGTATTGTCCTGTACTGCCGTACTCGATGTACATGTAAACTGTACATGTACATCGAGTTACTGTACGGTACGGCCTGAACTCTAAAACCAAACGGGAAACATTTTGGGTTCAGGAACAGAACCTTGAGAAACCTCCACCTGCAGCCAATCAGAATCGCTCGCGGGCTGAACAAAAGGGAACAAGAACCTCTTGAACCAACCACTCGCTCCTTGTCGGGCACAAACTCACTGAGTCAGTCAGTCTGCAAGCGCCAAGACAAAGGCCCAGGTCCAGGTCCGCGTTCGTATTTGGAGGCGGATCATTCTTCGGTAATTAAATGCTGAGATTCCCGGCTCCGCTAACTTAATCATCATGACATGTATCACGACAGCAAACAATCAAGAACAGTTCTTCTTCCACTTCCTCTCGCGTCGAGTCCCTCTCCTCCTCTCCGCTACCAGCCTGGACATCACGCAACACGCTCACACTCCCCAACTGCTCCTCGTCCTCCTCCAGTGTTCACACACACGGACGCGTACGTTTATCACTGCGCTAGTACCTCATGGCGCCGGGCTAGCGGTTGTTAGACCAGCGCCCGCCCCTGCCAAGTTCCAACGGAGGTTTTCCCCCTCTCATCCTCCGTCCAGGAACGTGGTGGGAAAACGAATGGATCCATACGCCGTAGTAGTATCTATCATACATACATACAGATTGGTTACCCGGGCTATTCGTTTGGATCCATCCTCAGCAGGATCGACCCCTCTTGCGTGGGCGCTGGGACGCTGGAGCAGCTTATGCGCATGCATGTCTACAGCATAGTCTCGCAACCTCAAAGAGAGAGATTTTTATGCGCGCTGGCTGCCTCATTCCCTTGCTGGCTACTCCTTGCTGGCTACTCGTTTCTCGGGGTGCGCAAAGGGAGAAAACATCGGCTCCGGGCCGCTCGCTACCAGTTCGACTACTTGTCATGTCGCGCGGAATTGTGCCGAACACGATAGATACGGACAATGCGTGGTGCTAACATTTGATCTGTATCGTTGTAGATCGTATGCCTAAAAAACGCCCTTCGACTCTCCTTTTCTTTTTCTTTTTCTTCTTCGATGCCACTATCACTGTCGATCGATCGCGGCTGAAAAAGAGGAAAAGAAAGGAAAGATCAACCACATTTGACTCCCCCCTCTCTCTATATATATAGATTTTCCACTATCTACAGTACTTTCACAGTATCTACGAGAATACAAAAGTCCGGGCCATGTTCCAAAACCATTTCGTTCCATGCTTCCTATTCTCTTTTTGTTGGAAGTTGGCACCGTTGAAGCTGCAAAAGAAAATCCGGTTCAATCTTCAATCCGGCTCAGTCCCGTTACGAGCTGCAGCTCTCTTTCCTGTAGCGTAGATCCCTCGCTCTTTTTGTTGCCGATCGCGAAAGAAAGAACCCAATCGTCTGGTTTTGGTTTTCCTCTGGTCTAGAATTGCGACCAAAAAGAAAAAAAAAAAGAAAAAAAGAAAAGAAAAGAAAAGAAAAGAAAAGAAAAGAAAGAAGAAAGGAGGCCTTTTCCTGACCTTCATCTTGCATGGAGGCGACATTTTTCAAATAATAAGGTCGCCTTAATGATGGGGAGATTGAAGCAGAGAGCTGAAATACTTCAACCCTGTGCGTATACAACTATTGGTTTCCGAGAAATATCGAAGGGAAGACAGTAGAGGGAGAAGGAGAGAAAACTGGCAAGTTCTAGACTTGTGTTTCTATTTTGTGCATCGCATCGTTCCTCTTTTCGGTTGATCATAGCCAGATCTCCAACAGGATTCAGCTATCGATCATCCTCCTTTGGAACGGTGACGAGAACGTGTCTGATGGCGACAGAGGACGGACTGATCGAAGGATAAAAATCCCGTGTGTTCCATAAGTATATTCTAAACCTCACACGTGGATCTTGTTTTTGCATCTGATGCTTCTGCTTTGGATAATAATGTTTGCTCTGCTCTGCTCTACCCACCCATGAGTTTGTTTCTGCAGGATAATAATGTGTGAAATGAAACAGTTACAACATCTGGAACAGGAATAGGAAATGAGAACCAAAGGGAGGAAACAACAAGAGAAACCCGCCGAGTACAATCGAACTGGACTGACCGAGTATCTTTCTCCATTCGTAGAACAACAGAGAAGTTTGCCTTGATTCGGGGGGTGCGTGGAAGAAAAGAGACGTTTAAAGAGAGCTGCTGTGAATAGCGAACCTGCGTCCCGTCCCGGCTCAGCAGAAGCTGGATAAATATGCTCAAAACCCCTATTGAAAAAGTTCCTGTGTAAATCTTTCTTCTCACTCTCTCTTTCTACTATTTTTATTTTTATTTGCTTTTTATATTGTAACAGCTCTCCGCGGATCATCACGCATTCTGTTTTCAATGCCCAATATTCCTGTCCAAAATGAATAAATAAATAAATCAAAGATAGCAGTCGGCAGTTGAATGGATTGTCATTTCATCATCATCGTAATCCGGTACAGGGCTGCCGCTATTTTATTAGCCGTAACAGCCTGAACTAGTTATATGATACCACTCCCTTACCGGACGACAGACAACAGAGATGAGATGGCGGCGGCTCCGCTGTGTGTTGTTGTTGTTGTATGTACAGGAAATACAGAGAAGCGCCCGCTGTAATCTGTATCTCCCGTGATGAAACGCCAAGACGGTCGCGCGGTTGGATAAAGTTATGAATGAGGCTTTCCCTTCCACATCGCAGGCAGCCATATCATATTCTGATAGTTCCTCAGCCACAACGCATGGGCTCCATGGAGCAATGACAAGAGGGAGATATCATTATTCAGGCATAGATTTGGATCTACCGAGTAATAGAGAAAATACTTGTAGTCCGTACCGTAGCAATTCTCACAGATGTCTGGAAAGAGTTTCTATCCATTCCGCCTCGATGGGCTTTCCACAGCACCAGAGCTTCCATACGGCTAGCAATCTCTGTCCTAGCCGTGCCAGTCTACGTACAGGCAACAGATGAACCCATGGAAAAGCCAACCCGAAAAATCCTCGAGATTATAACGATTATAACTATGAGATACGAGCTGGAGGAGCGACTCCTTAGCTCCGTATGCGTTTGTCTGAGCGAGAGTTCACTTGATATCCTCACGGACGCCGTATTCTTTGTTCAAAAGGCTAAGATATCTATCTATCTTTCTTCTTTTTTTTGTATGGGTATAGCAAGAATCGGTAGTCAGTTTAGCCAGGAAAAGCTTCCCTTTGTCTGCCCTGCCAGGTTCGGAAAGGGATAGATATCTCCAACCTCCCACGCAAGAACAAGAAAAAGAGAAAGAGTAAGAATGATAATGATAATGCGGAAGAGTAGGTCAGGCAGGGGCCATCACCAGCACCACCTAACTCAGGCGGCTCTCTTTCTCTTCCTGCTGCAAACGAACAACTCACTCGGTCTCTCGCTTTTGCCTAAATAGTAACCTGTCCGTACAGACTGTCGACTGTAGCAATAATCTGTATTATTCAGTAACTATTTTACCCCTGAATCCACCCCTGGATTGGAAAACAGAAAGAGAAAGACCCGAGACGAGACGCCGGTTTGGACCCTGCCCTGCCCTGTTGGTTGGTTGGTTAAGTTGCCATTCTTATTAATAATTCAATAATTCTGTGAATGAAGCAGCACGAAAGGGAGGGGGGGAATTTCAGCCTCAACTTTCCGGTAAAAGGCAGGTAGGGGAAGTAGGGATTAGTGGGTGTGGTGGACTTGTTCACGCGTGAGACGTGAGCGGATTTCTTGGCAGGTCCAGCCTTTCTTTCTTTTTTTCTTTTTCCCACCATGGATATGGAATGGAAGAATGAAAGAAATCAAACATAGAAAATGAAGACAAAGACAACTCTCCAAATTTCATATATAGTAGTTATAATACACGCATTTAACTAACTCATAACGAGGCATATTGCTTCCAACAAAGATTAACAAAAAGAGTGGTAGTAGGGCCGGAACAGGGCATGTCGCCCTTACCGACCCTCCAGGCCTGTGAACCCCTGCGGGCCCAGACCATCCTGCCCACCTGTACGGAAATACTCAGCAACCACCCCGAGAGCATAACAAGTGGCCCCAGCGACGCCGCCTGTCAGCAAAACACGGCGCAGGGCTTTGCGCAGGAATGGACGCCGCTTCTCAGGGGTTTCAGCGGAAGAATCTCGCTGCTGTTGCTGCTGCTGCTGCTGTTGCTGTCGCTTTGTTTCTTCAGAATTATATCTCGGTTGATTTGCTTCGCCAGGAGCGCGTGAAACCTCTTCTTTACCAACCGGAGTCGTAACCTTCTGGGCCTCGGAGGATAGTTTAGCAGGGGCTTCCACCATCCCTGACTCAAATTCATCGATAGCTTCCTTTTCAAGCTGCGCTGCCCACGCTGGAGAGTGCTGCACAGCATCCCTGTCAGCATACGCAGCATGAGCACCACTATCACTGTTGGGGGCATCCGGAATCGCTGTTTTGATATTACCAGGCAGATCTTCACCCTCACCCTCAAACTCCCTCCCTCTCACCTTCTTGAAAATGAGAATGTCGCCGCCACCGGAGACAATTTCATATCCCTGCGCTTCTAGGCGCGGAAAATGGTCAAGGAACCGCGAAGGGTTGTTGACGCGCGAAAGCGCTTCTGTGGGATGAAGTTGTTGCGCTATCTCCGCTGATCCTGTATGGCCAGATGAAATGCCTACGTCCTTTACTTCCATTGTTAGGGAGTCGTAGGCTAGGACTCTATATTGAGAGGGGTTGCAGCGTGAAGATCGGTTCTCCGGCGAGACATCCTGACCTAGGCGCGACTTTGTCACGCCTTCCTCCCTAATCGACTTTATTTCACCAAGTTCTGATAAGAGGCAGGCGATGGAGGTATTGATGTTTTTGACATCACTCAGGGTCTCATCAATGTGGGACATCTGTTTCTCGCGCTCTTCTACCGCATGTATCATCTCCGTGGAACTGGCGGTATTATTGCTTTGAGAACTAGTGTCAACCGTTGCCTCCAACGGATGATGATACTCTGTCAAAACTGCCTTCATCGAATTTGTAGCCTCTTTGATTTCTCGAAGCTCTCTTGCAACACTAGCAATTTCACCGTGACGGTTCGCGTCGGTAGTTTTTATCCCAAAGACAGGGTGGGTCTCATCTTGTCTGGAGCCGCCAACAGCGGTAGATACACCACCAACGCTGCCTATGTTACGCATATAAGTAACTTTGCCGCGTTCTGGCCCCCTAGTGCCATCGTCATCAACTAGCCAGTTGCCTGCTTTCAGCATCGGGTCCGTTGTTAGCGTTGCACTAGAAACAGCATCTTGCACTGTGTCAACATTGCGAGCACCATTATTGTCCGGGCGAAGTTTCCAACGCAACTCGTCAACGCCCAAGCCACAGTCAGCGTTTTGAAGAGCCTCATAAGCGTTTCTGGCATCATTTTGGGATTCTGCCTGAGTTGTATAAGAGGCACGAATGTCACTCGCACGTAGTTGATCCACATCTTCCTTCGTTCCGCTACCCTCCTTGACATCGTATGCTTTTTGGTAAATTTCACACACCGGTGCTGCGCTTGGAGCCTCAAGAGCCTCGATATGCTGTAAGGATTCTGAATGAGACATCCCCTCCAATTCCTTTGGAAGGGGCCCACTATTTTCAATGGACCTCTTCGATTCAGGGATGAGACGCCGGTATGATTCCCAGTCACTGGCCAGGGCCTCTTTACCCTCCTCACTACTAAGTCGGGCAGAATTGGGCTTCGATGTTGGATTCCTTTCGTCTGGCGTAGCTGTGTTGTTTGATGCAACTACATTCGCATCAACTGGCTTCTCTACCCCCCTCAGGGCTCTCGCATCTGGCTGGAGAGCCTCCTTTGCGCCGTCTCCGAGGGCTGCTTTTCCCGAGCCGGGTTGGCTGGGCTCAAGTGACCCTTCTGTATCAAATTTTTCGCCTACATTGGTTTGATGTGTCTCAGTTGTAGCATTATCGGTAGCACTTATTCTACTGGATTCAGACTGCTTGGCTTTGACGGAGCCGGATTCTTCGATATCGATGTTTTGGGAAGCTTGACCCTTTGTACTATTGGGAGGCATTGTTTCCCCGGAGGCGCGCAGCTCGGGTTCAACGGGGACTGACTCTTCTGCAACGACGTTTGATGTCGGTTTGGAATTGGATTGCTCGGGGTAAGGTTCTACTTCAGCTTCGCCATCTCGCGGGTTTGAAAGTATTATTGGAGAAGGATCATCAGCCTCGCTGTCAGTCGCTTTGGTCCGTGTAGGAACCATCCTGCCACTGATGGGATCAAATTCAAATACAGGCTCTGTCATAGGGTTGGACGACCGCGAGTGATCCTCATTGATCTTCATCTCAGACGACGTCGCAGGAGCTGGTTCTGTTTCGACATTTATCGTAGCCTCTCGAGTGTCCTCTGAGGAGCTTGGACGTTGACTGTGGCTCGTAGGCCTCTCACCGGCAAACAATGACTGAAAAAACGATGTCCAAGATCCCTCTTTCAAACCAAATGGAAACGGCTGCAGTCGCCTCCCAAAAATGAATCCATAAGGATCGTGATTGATAACTTTTTGAAATTCCTTGAAACGCTGTTCGGACTCTCGTCGCATGGACTCCCCAAACTCGCGCTCTTTGCTCTCCCAAGAGTCGAACCCATTTTTCTCTCCAAGGTCCTCGAATCCGTTTTTAAGTCCACACTTTTTCGCCACCCAAGGATTCCCCCAGTCTTTCCCTTGCCTCATCCCTTGCCCGAGCTCGTCGTATACGTCACACCGCCTGTAGATACGGCTAGTCTGCTTGGGGTCATGAGACTTTGTGCTTCTAGAGCTCTGATATATGTATGGTCGTCGCCGCCGAACATGTGTGATGTATTTGTTGTAGAACGATTGCATTGCCTTTTCTTTTTCCATCAGCCGCCGCAACCTGGATTTTCCTTGCGAAAGCCATTCTGGGTCGTGGTGGTGAGACCACCAGAATAGCGATATCTGCTGGCGTGAGCAGAGAGGGGTTGGGAAGCGGGAGGTTTCGGATGTTGAGTAAACTGGAGCCAGTAGCTGCGGATAGAAGAGTGGGGATACGGACGATATTGGATGCCGGACAGCACGACGACTCGAGAAAAGAGTTGATGAAGCCATGTTATGTTTATATACGGTGCGGTAACTTGATCTGTTGTTTGGTCGAGCACCCAATACACATTCACTCAAACCGGATGGCTATGATTTCCCACCGGAGAATCGGCATAGGCCATGTCACATTCTTGCTAAACGATAGACGTCTAACCTGACTCCTCTGTCGTCAACAAGTAATATGATATCACAACCAGTGAGTTGGCGAATCTGGACACGGAGGTGGAAGATGAAGTCGAATGGCGGAACGCGGAGAGAGCTTCGCCGGGATGACATCATCTGGTTCCCGCTTATCTAATCAGCAGCCCCAACCCCGCTCAGGCAGGTTAAACTCTAAAATCAACAATTCATATACCTAAATTTAGCTTACTAGTTAGTTAAGTTAACTAACTAATAGCAGCTTAGCTATACTAATAGCGCATGGCCATATGTTCGTGAATATCTATCTAGCTGGCCGGCTTTGGAATGCACAGGTTGGGACATTTACTGCACACGACCATTAGAATTTTAACAAGGTGATGAGGGGGTTCTCATATAAGCTAGAAAGGGCGAAATTGGGAGGGGGAAAGAATGTAGGAGTGAATAAGGAGAGTAGGAGATATTCTAGCTTCAGTTATTGTCCTGTATAGCTGAATCGACAGTGGAAATTTACCCTGCTACGTAATTTGTGCCTCCTTCCTCGATATAGAATAAAGCGCGGCTGGGGTCGATCCTAAGCAACAATTTTATTTTCATTGCTCTTTCCAATCCTAGCGAAGTGTTTCTCTAAAACAAGACTAAAATAAGATAAATGCAGGATGAGACATCACCCCCGTTTAACCCGATTCGCTACCTACGGAATAATCTAGATTCTCGCATTCATCTACCCAACGATTCATCCACATCTATTCACGACCCTACCTGAAAATCTGAATTCATACAGAGAGCTGAGAAAACGATGGCCCAAGCCTACCAACAACACCCATCCCCTCAAAACTATCCGTATCGACAATATGATTACGCCAAAACCGCAATCCTTCAATACCTTCCTCCCTACAGAGAAATCCCTTATCCTCAGCCATCTCCAGCTCCTCCGCAGCGACGCCAACACTCCACCCAAACCGCTCTGCTGCCTCCTGGGCCGTGACTCCTTTACCATACACGCGCCAATCCCAAGCGACAACCTCATCAGCTACGGCTGTAGCCCCTAGTTCCTCAAACCATGCCTTCAACTGCTTGATCGTCTTTTCATCCGTCCAATCAAAACGCTGGACAACAAGTAGCCCGCTCTTGAACCGACGCAGACGCACAGGGAGCTTAAGCTTCTCCCACAACTCAGCAGCCTTCTGGAAATCGGACGGGCTTACGAGTTCGACGCCGTTGCGGCTACGGTTGAATACGGCCCATAGGTCGATTAGACTCATAATACCGCCTTCGCGGTGGAGGATGCCTTTCCGATCATCTGTTAGGTACTCTGCGAGGTTGCGAGAGAGTTCAGACAGATATAGGGATTCTGAACCGCCACCGGGGCCCAGCATATCTTTCGTAGTAGTCATGCCAAGAGCAGCGGCGGATTGCGAGAGGACGGTGTTTGCTTCAGATGAACCGCCACCGTTTGACGCAAGGCCAGATTCAGCTGCGAAACTTTCGGCCAGCGCGACGATTTCCTTCGCTGATGCCATTAGCGCTTCGAGGTCCTCGAAGGCACTGCCAAGCACAACTTGATTGTTCTGACGAACCTCGAGGCCACGGCGCTCGAGCCCCGCAATACCAACCGCAGGACGTGAAGGACGTTGGCCGGGTGTGTTGGGATCGCTGCCAGGCATGGAAGATGCGGGGGAAGGGGTACCCCTCGGGACGGGTGGGGCATCATGCAGAATCCATTTTCGTTGGACTAAGGCACTTCTGAGTCTTTCATGAAATATCTTCTCACCACCTCGGCGGAAGGATAACTTGACACTCTCGTATACTTCGGTGTTATCTAGGTTGGTGGTTCCGAACAATGGGGCTGGTGAGCCCGAGCGATCTGGAGTTTGGACGCTGGCAGCGTGATCTAATTTTTTCAGGGGTGCACCACACATTTCACATTCTAATAAGGAAGGGTGGTTTGCAAAGGTACATCTTGGGCAAGCAATCCCTGAATCGGTTGACGAAGAAGTGGGAATGTGGGAAGGGTTGAAGGGGGATAGCGAATCTCCGTTCCTTCCAGGCCTGCTCAAAGTATGTTGGCTTCCTAATGACGAAGCGAGTGTCGAAGAGGAAGTGCTCGACCCTCCATGGCTAGATACAGACGCAGATGCAGATGAAATTGCTGCTTTCAAAATTGTGGTAAAAGGAGGTTTTATACCACAAGCCAGACACGGTGGCAGCGTCATTGAGGCATTCGCAGTTTCAGGATCGAAGTTCGACGGTAGAGGGTTTGAGTATGTGCATATAGGGCAAACCCACGTTGCACTAGAGATCCTCGCAGCAGAGGCATTATGTGAGTGAAAAGGACTGCCACTCCGGGCAAGCGGTGAAGACGGGGTTCCTGGCGATCCAGATTTCGTTCCTTGTGGAGTAATCGAGTCTCCAGGGGAGTTACGATTTTGGCCAAGGCCCCGTTTTGATGGTTTGGGGTATATCGTTATTTTAGGTGACGATTTCAAGAAACCAGCCTATGAAGTTGCCAAAAGTCAGAGATTGCGTACGAGGTTAACCGTCGGATTTGAAGATCTTCGGACCTGATATTCAACGCGATCCACATATTTCAACTCCAGCGCAACGGAGTATTTTCGAGGCTGGTCATCGTCAACATAGCATATCCGATGTGACGTGAGATAGGCATGACCAGACTGGTAATTTGGGATCTTGTATTTCCTACATGTGGGGGTATCGGGTTAATTGACCCGCGCTGGGGATTTCGTTTCCCAGTAGGGTTTTGCAGACTTACCCTTCATACAACCCTACCTGATCCTGCACAAAGAGAAGAGTCTCATCTGGTAACAGTGACGGGCGGAGGGCAGTGGTAAGATCCAGCGCGTTGAAGAACATCTAGCCGGGTTTTAGCAAGGATGGGAGCATATGCATCATCTTCGGGGCTCGCCAAATACAATTACACCATCGTATCAGTGGAAAAAATGAGAGTGATTAATGTCTCCTTAACTGCTCCGAGGCTTGCTTGCTGTCGTTATCATCGTTGTAATTTATCGTTATCATAACATCGAGTTCTCGTCGTCCGTGTCAAGTTGGAAGCGGAAAGCGGGCAACGAGATAATAACGATTAGATAAGCGTTCCAGCCGCTTGCATAGCAAACCACGTGCTTTTGCCCGAACCAGCAAGCTAAGCGAATCCGCCTCACTTTGAATCGCCTGTCTTTGCCAACCACTCTCACGTCGAGTTCTCCTCTCCTACAACTCAACATCGCCTTTGTAAGACCCCTCATCTATATCTACACTTCATCTTGCTCTCTTTTTCTTTTCCTTTTCATTTTCTTTTTTTTGAAGGAAAGAAAAGATATTCACGGTGTCTAGTGTCTGTGTATTCCTTGACTTCCTTTCCCTCGTAGTTTCTTCAATCGCCTGTCAGCTTGTTACAACTTTTGCCGCCAGACAAACAGTCCTTTTTCACCATGAGCACAGCTCCACCACCATGGCGAGCAACTGCTGCGCCTGTTTATTCATCAAGTGGTAAGTATTTGGTTCAAGTTTATTTTTTGCGATGAAATTATATCATGTCATGGCGTGACTAACGAGATCATATGTTCTAGTTTCGCCAGCGTACATTCCTGTCCAAGCACGCCGGAGCCTAACCCACCATGCCCCTGGACCTACCACCGCCGCCAAATCAGAGTCAAGAGAGCCATCATCGCCGAAATCAACAGATCCCAAGGCCGGGAAGTCGAAAATTGACTGGCCTCCAGCTGTTCGCCAATATGTCCAACGCAGCTTCGTCCCTGAGTTCCAAATCGCGAGCGTCAGTCGAGTGGACATGGAGCAGAAGCTCAAGCAAGTTATCACCGAAGCCGCTGAAAGTGGTAACCTTCACAATGTTGATTGGGAGAACTTGCCGTTGCCACAACAAATGATTCAGAATGAGCGAAATAAAATTCTCACTTCTTCTGTTACTTCCTTGCAGTCGTCATGGTATGCGAAGTCGCAAGATGTTCATCAGCAGAAACAAGAGAAAGCGAAGGAAGAATCTCCAAAGAAGAGGAAGTCGTCAGAATTTAGCGCAGAAGATGACGAGGCGGAACATATCCCACCTTGGAAAAAAACTAACACACGCAATGGCTTTGAAGACCGCATTAGTTACCCTTCCACAACTGATAAACGACGTCGGATAGATAACAACAACTCTAACATTAACAGCAAACATTCAAGTAAGTCCAAAAATAACCTGGAGCTGCGCAAACGACGCTTTGAGGATTTGCGTTCAGGTTTCCAGTCTCCTCAAATTGGGAGCTCCTCCCGCGATGAATCACCGGATGTGGGTGGAGGACCAGTCATTGGACGGTGCCAAACGTTGGAGAAAAACTATTTCCGATTGACTTCAGCCCCCAATCCTGATACCGTTCGTCCTTTGCCCGTGCTGAAAAAGATGCTCGATTTATTGAAGAAAAAGTGGCGTCTCGAGAATAACTATACCTATGTTTGCGATCAGTTTAAGTCTATGCGCCAGGATTTGACTGTCCAGCACATCAAAAATGAGTTTACAGTGAACGTGTACGAGATACACGCCAGGATTGCTTTAGAGAAAGGGGACCTTGGTGAGTATAATCAATGCCAGACACAACTGCGGGCATTGTATTCGCAAAATCTTGGAGGACACCCCATGGAATTTATGGCCTATCGCATTCTATATTTTATCCATACCCGCAATCAGACGGCCATCAACGACGCTTTGGCAGATCTAACCCCTGCAGACAAAGTGGATCCTGCTGTGAAGCATGCCCTTGATGTTCGATCAGCTCTAGCATTGGGGAATTACCATAGATTCTTTCAACTTTATCTGGATACGCCGAACATGGGAGCATACCTCATGGACATGTTTGTTGACCGGGAGCGTCTTGCAGCACTTGCGTGTATTTGTAGAGCGTGAGTAATCATTCTATTCCTTTTAAACCTAGTGAAAGTTCATGCTAATCTAACGATTGCAATTAGGTATAAACCTGAGGTGAAGATAAGATTTATTACTGAAGAACTTGGCTTTGAGTCCGATGAACAGGCCGCCCGATTTATATTGGACCATGCTCCAGAGGATTTGCTCCAGGAAAAGCCTGATGGGGTTAAGCTCCTTACTGGGAAATCTGGGCAGGTTTTCGAACTGGCTAAAGCTGAAGCTCACAAAGTGGTCGATATAAAGGGGCAGATCTAACCAACGCGCTTGATCCTTCCCAGAGCAGGGGTTTCTTCATTGTTCATTCTAGGACGCACCACCCCCCTTCCAACTTCCATTCTTCTTCCGCGCATTCCGTCTTCTAGTGGGCGGGCCGTATCCTGAGCGATACACCGGTCGAATCGTCCATCGTATTGCTATTTCTTCTCGTACTTACTCCTACGGCTTATCATCGCCGTGGATTTCTTTTCTCTTTTTCTCTTTTTCCTGTGTTCTAATTTTCTCTCACTATCTTACATCCGTGTCTCTCGAATCCTATATCCTTCCCTCGTGCATATATTTTAGCCCTAAGCCTATCCATGGATCATCGCCATGCTATTATATATCTAACGATCGATCGGTTATGCGCTTGGGACACACGACCTCCCGGAAGTCTTTTGCGTTTTTCGTTTTGTGTTTTTCACCAGGCGGTCGGCACTTTTGGGTACCCAATATACCCTTCAATCGAATCTTAGCGGTTTCTTCATTCGGATTTCGCGTTATGTTTATATAATAAGATTTTCTTACCGGGGTTGGTGCTTGGCTTGGGCTGTATGGGTTGGGTGGTCGTTACGGACTTTTCATTTCTCCGGCGAGCTTTGCTGGCCTACATTTCGGGGCGGGAGTGCTTTGAGCCTCGAGATAACGAAACTTTATTTCTGTATATTTTTCTCTGGTCCACTTAATACCTTTTTTTATATATATCTATATATACGTAATACTGAGGAGCTTATTATTTTAAAATATTGAATATTTCAAATGTACAGCCGTGCCCGTGTTTTGGTCATTTCGTTTAGAACCTGGGTCTTAGAATGGGCGAGACGCATGGATAGGACGTGAGCGATAAGAAGCTTGATTAATTAGATAGAGGGAGAGGTCGCTCGCTGGGCGCGGAAGTTATCTAGCAGATGGATCCTGCCGCGCCAAGTCGCATGGAATTTTTAGTACGCACCACCTGCCAATATAGGCTTAGATGCCATGATTCGGCGCTGCGGTGGCGTAGGCCTTGTAATACAATTGAAAACATATTGGTATGTCGGGTAAAAGGATAATATAATCCGTCACTAATTGTTCGGAGCTTCTTTCTTACCTTACTCCGCAGTGCAATAATCTTATCATCATCATGATGGATTTGGATGTTGAAGTTGAGATTTCAGCAGCTGCCGCCGCCGCCTATATTGCTGTTCTCATCTCTATCATTGACTCAAAAAAACGAGATATTCCATATCGCTATAGGCCATCAGTTCCATACACCCGTTCTGAGTTTAATCTTGAGAACATACCTGACGAGCGGGCAGTATCCAAATTCCGACCAAGGATGAGATTCAACGCAGCCTGCAATCTTTGCATAATATCAGATGATTGAGTGCCAGATTCAACTGTAGGTGTTTCAGAAGCAGGTGAATCCCCAAGTCGCTCCCTATTTCTCTTTCTTCTGCGTTGCATCATATCATCCTACATACGTCTTGATCTCTAACGATGATTTTCTTCAGCAGCTGCAGCATCTTCTTTAGCCAGCCTCTTTGCTGCTTCAAGGTCATCAAGGATTTGAATCCATTCATCCAGCGCCTGATCCAGATCTGTTACACTGCGGGCAGTGCCAGATTCTTCCCGTATCGCATTCTTCTTTTCTTGGTGCTTTCTAACAAGCTGAGAAATCATACGATCCGGCTGTTTAAGAGGACGTCCGAATGTCTCCTCAAACCATGATTTGAAGTTATTCCAGAACTGGAATCGAGGGAGCGCGCGATATTCATCTTGATTTCCAACACAGTATCGAATACACTCCAACTTTTCATGTTCTGCAACACGGAGAGCACCCTGTGAAGACTGCGTGTGATTCGGGGATGGAAATTCACGCCACTGGGGGGCAGGGCTTGAGGACGGTGATGGTGACGGCGACTGCGAATTAAGATGATTCAACAGTTGATCGGGGGGTAAAAGATGGCTAGGTGAGCGCCTGGGTGGTGTTAGGGACCAGTCTGCCTCACTCATGGCTTGACTTTGAGTGGTTGTAGTCATAATATCCTCCATCTGCAATATGATTTATTCTTATTCTCACTAACTTTTTGAATGTTGAGGTTTGAAGATTTTTACTACAACTGCCCTGTCTCTGGTTCGATGATGATGAACACGCCAGGTATAAACCTAACTGTATAAGGAAGGCCATACGCCGCTAATTCCATGCGGATACTACGTACGGATCGGTGCGAAAACATCGCACGTACGGATCCACAGGGTGGTAGTGGCGTTAACTAATTAAAAACGCCAGATTTACGTGAGGTTAACTAAACCATATAAGGAAGGCAAGGTGTTTGCAGGATCCATCTAACGTAATTCACAACGAGTCGGCCACATAACAATTAAAAATATCAACAATGCAAAGTCATCAAGCTTCCTTTCAAGCAGGAAGACTTCTTTTAGCCATTCAAGCACTTATGATCAAACTTCAAATGTATGAGCTGCAGCAAAGCTGTATGGCGTTTCACGCTTTACTCTAGCTGATTGCATACATGGTCGTACAACACGCGTCGATACTCCACCAAAGAACCAAAAACTCAATATTACAGAGGAAGAATCTCATATTCAGTGGATTCTATCCATGGCTGCGCGAGGGCAACCACCCCAGATCGCGAGCGTACGAAATATGGCCAATTTACTCCTTTCTGAACGAGAAATCAAGTCTGAATCCAAGCCTCCATCAACAGTTGGTGTTAACTACGTACGAAACTTTGTCAATCGCCATGATGAGTTAAAATCCAAGTTCTCCCGAGAGTATAAGCCAGCTTTATGTGAGAATCTTGAGATAATTCGTGTGGATGGTTCAACCTCGTATAAAACACCATTGCTA